>JANCMA020574910.1:0-10002 GCA_024336925.2 Zoanthus solanderi
GTCGTTTTCAAAGTCGTTTTCAATGTCGTTTCCAAGGTTAATTTGAAAAAATTTTCGATACTTTTTTCAATGTTTTTTTTAATGTTTTATCGATGTTGCTTTCAGTGTTGTTTTGAACGTCTTTTTTTAAATTTTTTTTTCGATATACTGTTTTCAATGTTATTTTCAATGATTTTTAAGTGTTGTTTTCAGCGTTGTTTTAATTTTTTTCCCGATATTTTTTCGATTTTGTTTTCAATGTTTATTTTTCTTTATTTTATGTGTTTTTTTTTTATTTTTTATGATTTTTTATGTCGTATTTCAATATTATTTAATTTTTTTTCTTTTGTTGCTATGATAACAATGGGCCACCATACATGTCTTTCAACCGTGTAACGATAGTCAATACACCTTTAATCGACATTGCTCTTAAAACTGATTGGTCAAGGGCACACAAAGAAACTTCAAAACTGGCCCGGCCCAGGGGATGTGATATTTCAAAATTGTCGAGCTGGTAGAAGAAAGAGAGGGAAGACCGAAGAAAGCATTGAGAAGGCAACTGGATTAGGAAATTGGGAAAATGAGTTTTAAGAACGAAGATGCGTACGTCCGAGCAAGAAGGTGCGAAGGCAATGGCTTTGGGGTGAACCCAAATCATCATCTCCCCAACTCTGGAACCAGCATTTGTTCAGTTTCAGAACAAATTCAAGAAAAAAATGAACAAGCTCTCAAAAGCCTTGTCAACGGAAAGTGTTCAGGCGTTCATGCCACAGATGCCAAAGGACCATATCAACTTACAATCATGTTTATTCCCCTTTTATTGCCTTTGTAGTTTTTTTTCACACTTTCTCGGCCAGAAGTTGGACCTGTAACCTTGAGCTGTTCTACAACTATTTGTTTATGTGGCGAAGGGGGAAGTTAAGACATACGGTACAGAGTTTTGGAGACAGAAAAAGAAGGGGGGAGGGGGATGGCGGTGGGAGAATATCCCCAGATGAGCAGGGTAAGGAAGAGGGTCAAAATTAAAAACTGAGCAAACATTTTTTTTCTCTAAATATGCTAACTTTTGTCATCTATTGTGCTGGTGCACAAACACAGCATTTCTACAGTCAACGTTTCTACTGTTTCGCCACAACGCTGCCTTGTGTAAACTTCTCCTTTCAACATTGAAGTAGTTGTTGTCTAAATCATTCCAACGATGGCAGAGATCATCTTGCCAATCCCATCATGCACTTCGTGAACTTTGGTTTCACACATGAATGCTGGGGTCGTTACAATTTTGTTTCGTTCGTCAACGTGGACCTCTTACAAAAAGTTAAGGAACAAATCACCCAAGTTTTGTATTTCATTTAAAATATTTCCATGGAGTATCAGTATAAAGTAACCACTTTTTAACGGACTAAAAAATTTCCCTGCCGAACTGCTTCTGGCCGAGAGACGAGATTTATGAAGGCTGGATAGATTTTCTTAGTTATAACTACAAATTACATTAGGAGCAAAATGTAAGATTAATGTAATTATATCACTTGAAAGATGACTCTGACAATATCCTAGCGTCAGCGTGGTTTGAAGAAGTTAAATAAATCTAATGCTAAATTTTGTCTTCTTCTTCTTTTTTTTTTTTTTTTGAAGCCAACAATAATGAGCCACAGTGGCTCGGAAAGCGAGGCCATTTCCCTTTATAGACTCTTGAACAGACCTATCTGTCAGGAACAATCCATCATACTTCATAATTTAAATATCTCGCCTAGTCACCAAAATGAACTGCTCTTGCTCTCCCAGTTGTGGCTTTATAATTCAATTGTTTTCTTTTCAGACTTCTCTCTCGCAACTGCTTGACTGCTAAATATAAACAACGAGGGCGCATGCTACTCAGGGTTAACCTCGATTTCGAGCTAAATATTCACAAATTCCAACGATTTTACGAAGTACTCGCAAGACTACGTACTGTGACGTACTGTGATCTTTTCAGCTTCAGTAGGTTCTTGTTGGAATTTGTGATTATTTAACGTCACCTCGAGGCTAACCCTGAATCACCTGCGCCTCTGTGTTCTAATCCAGCGGTATCATCTAAATCTTAAAAACAATAATAAAATATAACGATTGCAAAATTAAAGAAAACGAAAAGGTCCTGTTTTGGCAAGTTCGAATTCTTTGTTTTCGTCAATGGCATGAAGGAATGACAAACATGTTCTTAATTCAGAATACTGGATTTTGATAAAAAGGAGCGACACAGCAGTTGACAAAAACTAATAAATTGGGGGTCCTTATAGGCACTGGGGGGTTTGGAAAAAATCGAGAAAAATAAAGCGGGGGGAAACGTTTATTTGGCACTCGAGAATACAGTTCTGATATAAGTTTTAGATCTGTATGTGAACTGCTTTTTACAAATAAAGTTACGAATTGTCCGTATTAAAAAAATTGAACAAAATTAATATGGTTCGTTATTTCTGATATTTTTACCTTTGATTGATTACGACTGGTCCTCAGTTCTGTTCATAAGGGAGGAGGGCTTAAAAAGCAACTCAGCTCAAATGCTCCCCCCACCTCATTCCTTATGAAAGATGAGACTGTTATTAAACCAAGCACTCAATAATAAAAAAAAGTAAAACTTTCCGAAAAGATCAACTTTACGAATTACAAGAAGGCAAACCTTAAATGCTATGTCAATTCGAATTCATCTTCTTCAGTAAAAATACCATTATGGTTATATTGTCTATTTGTCTATACTTTCGCCTCCTGTAGATACTGGAGGCATAGTAACACAGATTACGTAAATGCAGTTTTAACCAATGAAAAATACTAAAATAAAGGTGACTCCGACCCCGCTCAACCAATCGAGAAGCACTTGCGGTACCCACAGAAGCGCCCAAACGTTTACAATGAATTTTTATCAACAATAACTCTTATAGAAACAACTTTTTCAGAAGAGCTACGATTAAACTAAAATGAATTTATCGTGGAGTTCAAGAGCGTTCAAACTCTTTTTAAGTAAATCATTGCTTCAAAAGGATATATCAACATTTTTGTTAATGTGCTTTGCACCCATTTGCTCCACGGCGGCGGCTGTTCCTGCATAGGGCCACATGGCATTACCTTCCTCACTTTGTCCAACTGTTACTTCACAACCACTTATGACCTGTGTGAGGAAAAATCCATCCATATTGGGGTCAACCATTAGATTTTTGAGGCCGGGGGGACAATTTCAAAATATTTCTAGAAGTACGTTGTGCTACAAAACAATTTCTGATACTGAATATGATTTTCGAAATACCATGCACACAAATACTCTAGCTGTAACACTGATTAATAGCCTGATTTAACATTAACTAACGAGTTTAATCTGGCTTACCGCCATAACCATTTTCCATGTGCTCCGACCCACAAATCCTTGCGAGTCACAGGGAGCCCCAATACACTACACTAGCTGTGTAAAAAAATTCCGTGCGAACAAAGGTGTATGTTTGAAAGAGAAATTCATGCAAATATCACCCTGTTAGCAACAACTACCACATGGAACAAATAACAAACCTTTTCAGTATTTTGAAACATCTAGAACTCGAAACGGGGAACATTAACATTTCTGTACTAAATTAATAAGCAATTTTTAGTACCCTGCACAATTATTACGCAAACTCTGTTTAACAGTTTGCTTGTGTGAGCCACACTTCTAGGTCATTGTGAAAATGCACTCACCATCTTCATCTCCCTTAAGTTTCGTATTACCCTTTACAATGCTATGGGTCAACTAGACGATGCAAAAGATTCGAAAACCAATTACTCAAACAGATGTTTTTGTTTTATTTACCGCCGTGACGCATGCTCCATACAATGCAGACTAATTGTGCCTAATTAAAATAGTAACTAGTTAAATTGACTCTACACATAAACAAAGTTAACTTCGTAGTTATTATGTTCCAACGCGAAACTAATATCGTGGCTGATATATGCAAGGTTGCGTGCATAATATGCACAAGGATTTCGAAAGTCATTTCAGTACAAAAAAGAGCATATCATACACGGGTAAATACAGTAGTTTAAATATTAACTAACCTTAGCAGCTAAAACCGGAGCAATACAACACAACCTAAAAAAATATAGATTGTACAGTACAATTAAATTGTTGTCAAATACACAAAAAAGAACTCGGTGTAATATACAAAATGGTGATAACAATTATAAATCACTGGGGGATGCCCATACAGACCTTACCTTTGATTAATAAAATTAACATTAATAATCTTGATTAGAGTACTTTTTCTTAAATACTTAATAACAAAAACTAACTGCAAATGTTGACAACGCTTCGTTGTCATTTCGACAACATTGTCAGGTCCTTGTGATCTACGATAAAAAATGCATAGTTAATTCATTTGCCTTGACCTTGTCATGCTCCATCACGGGGAACATATATTTATACATTTTTTTTATCATAGATTACAAGGACCTGACGATGTTGTCGAGATGACAACGAAACGTTGTCAACATTTGCAGTTAGTTTTTATAATTAATATTAATAAGCTGATCTTAAATAACTTCAAAAAACAATGACAGTGTATTAAATTTTAAAATTGCTTTGGTTCTAATATTCTGCACAGGGGGGTGGTGGAATTCATCTGTAACACAATATGAGTAGTCGGTTACTTACCTGGTCTTGACCACAGTGGCGTCCAATAATTTTCTGTAAGAACTTCTACTACCGTGGCCAATGAGTCAAAGATGGTACAGGTGCATGCATTGAAATTGTTAGGTAGGTCAAATACAAAGCATAAAAGATGTCTACAGTAAAAGTCTAATTGGCCTGACACCTCATATCCAAAATATGCTTTAATACACCATTTTACAAATGCAAATTTTTTTCTTGTTAGTCCTCTGTGGAGGCAAAAAACTGCATATCTGCTGAATTAATAAGACAAATGTGACCGAGGAAGACTATTGTGCCCCCACACACGCCTGAAACTGGGAAAAATTTGTATTAGTAAAATGGCGTATTAATTTTTGCTAGTTACCCAATTGGTTTCTGAGCTGCATGAAAATCCTTGATTGCTTTTTCCACTCGGTCATTGACCTTAAAACTGGTTCCATCAACAGCAAATGTTGACCTAAAATATAATGTCAAATTCCAAAATTGCTAAATTTACTTGAGATTTTTGCAGTATTAAATAAAAATAAATGTAAATCAGTTGGGAAACTAAACATTGAAAAGCAGGAACTTTTACCAAAAATATTAATACTGACAGTATTTGCCAGTGCACAGTGTAAGTTGACTTTCTGAGACGTAAATTTGAAGTGAAAAAAATCCGCCTCGACCACAGGCAGCCCAAGCTCTTATTGCAAATATAATGAATAAATCATGCAGCTAAACTGTTACTTGTTTTATTAAGACTTAGTATGGAGAGTTTGATAATTGTGTTGAGATTACACAAATTCAATGATTTAAGAATAATAAAGTTCTCTCACTTTATGACCTTATTCTCACCTTTTATTTATGTTTCTCTCAAAGTTTTCACCCACTGCTTCTGTTGCTTCAAACTGCATTTCACAATAAAAGTCTCACCCTCTAAACAGAAGAAATGCAGTTCGAAACAGCAGAAGGAACAGGTGAAATCTTTCAGAAATGAAAGATTGTAAACTGTAAAAATGAGGTGATAGAACTTATTACTATAAAATCAATCATCATCATCATCACCATCATCATCACCACCATAATCATCATCATCATCACCATCATCATCACCATCATCATCACCATCATCACCACCATAATCATCACCACCATAACCATTATCATCATCATCATCATCACCACCATAATCATCATCACCATCACCATCATCATCATCATCATCATCATCACCACCATAATCATCATCACCATCATCATCATCACCATAACCATCATCATCATCATCATTATCATCATCTTTGTTTACTGTCCCTAGTTTTCCACTCCTGGAGTTGGACGTGATATGAGTTACCTCCACTGTTTTCTATCCTCTTTAGTAATAAAAATGTAAATTCTACACCGTAAAAATGAGAGAATACTTACTGACGTTTTGGACGTTAGTCCTTTGTCGGAGTAAAGAAGGACGAAGGACTCCGACGAAAGACTAACGTCCGAAACGTCAGTAAGTATTCTCTCGTTTTTACGGTGTAGAATTTACATTTTTATTACTAAATTGTTTCTTTAGAAACACCGACGCAGCTTGAACTAGTTTACCGCTAGTTAGTTTTCTATTTTCTATCCTCTGCCATATCTGCGATGTTTATCCTCCTTATATGTCTTCTTCCACTACCTTACTCCAGGTCTTCTTTGGCCTACCTACTGGCCTTCTACCTTCCACGTCCAGCTCCATCGCTCTCCTAAGTATGCTCTTCTCATCAACTAGGGTAATTTCAACACAATTATCAAACCCACCATACTAAGTCTTATATAAAAGAAGTAATAGTCTACACGACATATTCACAATAAGAACTTGGGCTACCTGTACCTCAACTTATAAAACGCCTGCCAAGCAACTTCTCTGAATTTTTTTTTTAAAAGCAGGAGCTAACAGGTGTAAACAGCAGTCAATATGGCAGATTTCAGACTTTAAATTTCAGATTGCTTTATTTATATTCGTTACTTAGGTGGCCAGTTTCTACACCATAATGTAAATGGTTTATGCCATTATTAAATGGCAGTCGAGTCAATGGCAATCATTTGCTGTTTTGTGTGGCTTACAAAAAAACTCAAAAACATTTAACAGCTGCTAAAATTTCTTTGATTTAAAGACTGAAGAGTTTTTCTGTACTGTACAATACAGATATGCCAGATCCACTGATATGCCAGGTCCAATGATATGCTAGGACCATGGATATGCTGGGTCCACTGATATGCTGTGTCCACTTATATACAGGGTCCACTGATATGCTGGGTCCATTGATATTCTAGGCACTGATATGCTGGGTCCACTTATATACAGGGTCCACTGATATGCTGGGTCCATTGATATTCTAGACACTGATATGCTGGGTCCATTGATATTCTAGGCACTGATATGCTGGGTCCATTGATATTCTAGGCACTGATATGCTGGGTCCACTGATATGCTGGGTCCACTGATATGATGTGTCCACGGATATGCCTGGTCCACAGATATGCTGGGTCCACTGATATGCTGGGTCCACTGATATGCTGGGTCCACTGATATGCTGTGTCCAAAGATATGCTGGGTCCACTGATAACCTGGGTCCACTGATTGCTGGGTCCATGGATATGCTGGGTCCACGGATATGCTGGGTCCACAGATATGCTGGGTCCACTGATATGCTGGGTCCACTGATATGCTGTGTCCACGGATATGCTGGGTCCACTGATATGCTGGGTCCACTGATATCCACTGATATGCCAGGTCCACTGATATATGCCACCTCCACTGATATGCCGGGTCCACTGATATGCTGGGTCCATTGATATGCTGGGTCCACTGATATCCACTGATATGCCAGGTCCACTGATATGCCAACTCCACTGATATGCCGGGTCCACTGATATGCTGGGTCCATTGATATGCTGGATCCATTGATTTCCACTGATATGCCAGGTCCACTGATTTGCTGAGTCAACGGATATGCCAGCTCCACTGATATGCCAGGTCCACTGATATGCTGGGTCCACTGATATACAATGATATGCCAGGTCCACTGATATGCTGGGTTCAAGGATATGCTGGCTCCACTGATATGCTGGATCCTCTGATATGCTGGGTCAACTTATGTACCAGGAAATGTGAAAATTAAATTTTAATAACTGAAAAAAGTTGTAGTTCTTTAACAATCAATAATTTAAAAAAAATATACAAAATAAATAATATTATCATAGTTCCATTAAATTTTATGTAGTTAATTAGAATTGTTATTTTATCTTCTTGTTTTCTAATTTACTAACTTACAGATTCTTTGCAGCTCCAAAGCCTCCTGGGAATACTATTGCATCATGGGATGAAGAAGAGAGCTCTGCAAGTGGGGAAATCTTACCACGTGCAATCCTAGCAGACTCTACAAGCACATTCCTTTAAAAGATAATATTATACCAAGACATTGAACAGGTGACAGAATCCAGGACCATTTACATAAACATTAAATAAATGAAATCTATTTAATACCATCCTTGTATAAATCAAACTTAAGCCATCAAGTGATTGGCCTGAAATACCTAAGTTTGTAGGATCTTCTCATCAAAAGTCTCAATACGATGACCCACAGATAATGAGTACATTTGAAATTACGAATCAGAGCAAAATATGTGTTGTAGTTCAGGTTCAATATCAGATTTTGAACTGGTTCAATTTATTTTGATCCAATGCAATATTTCTTGCACTGGTACAAGTTGTCAAGATTGAACTGGTACAAACCAGTTTGTTTTTTTCAAACCAGTTTATTTTTCTCATATCCATCTCAAACCAATAACTAGTTATACATGTACCTAGAAAAATTGGTATGCTAGCAACGGTTGCTTGTGTGGTCAAGTGGAGATGAAGTAGGACTACAGATCCAAACAAATCCAAAAGTCAGTGTAGTTCAAATCCTGGTGTGTTCCAAATTAAAAAAAAATGTTCAAGTATAAGATGGTAAGAACAAGAAGAAAATAAAAGGAAAAAAAAATAGAAGAAAAAAAGGAGAGGTAAGTAGAAAGTACTAGTAGTGGTGGTAGTGGTGGGTGCATGGGTGAGTGGGGTGTGGGTGGGTGGGTGAGAAGTGACAAGGTAAAGGTTATTTAAAATATTCTGTTCTTTTAATACCCCCCTAAAAAACCAAGCCCCTATGTTGTAGTTCAGGTTTAATATGATTTTGAACTGGTTCAATCTTTCTTAAACCAGTACAGTATGTCTTGTACTGGTACATGTTGTCTTAAACTGCTACAATCTGACATTCTAAAAGAGATTTTACTTTGGGGATCGATTCATAAATAGAACAGGCCCTACAACATATAATTATGTTCTAACATAAACAAAACCCTTTGAAAATCTTTAGCACTACAAAATTCTGTATTAGATCTTGGGTAATTATATAATATTATAATTTATACTTGTACTATGAAATTATCAAGTTCTTGATCATAACTTCTGTAAACTCACCCATAACTGATGCAATGTTGAGAAACTGACCAAAGATGCAGCTTTGCGGTGGGCGCCCCCCAGCATCACTGCAATAGTAATGCAATATAGTGGTAATAATTTTATAAATAAACAAAAAACAAATGCAATAAATTATCAACCAAAAACCTAAATTTGTAAAATTATCAAAATCATTCAATTCTGAAAATAAAAATTTACAATCTCCAAGCTTTATAAGCAGTCTCTCTAATGTATTCAAAAGCTCAAAGAATCAATTGAAGGTCAGCCGAAACCTCATACATTAATTCTCCTTAAAAATCAGCTCTAACAACTTTAGCTGCAATTAACAATCTATTTTATAAAGATCAACTACTGTATTTGCTAGGTTTTTGGTTTAATTAAAAACTGATAGACACAAGCAATAAGTTACTGTCAAGAAGAAGGTAGCTAGCCAACACTCAAATTTAAATTAATAACATATGCTTTTATTCATTTTTCATTTATTTGCCATTGAATTTACAGTACAGTTTGCGGAAGATGTCTTTTAGTTGAAAACATTATTTTTATAATACCTTTTATTATATATTTCTCGCAATAGATTTTGAACTAGATTAGGGTTGCATGCTATGGTTTAGCCCACAATACAGTAAATGCCTTCATTTCAATCCATTTTACTTTCAACCCTTACTTTTAAGTGCATAAATGTATACAACTTACATGGCATTTTTAAATAAAAGAAAATTAAATTATTACACATGGCATTTGACAATTAACTGAAGGGTCTAAAAGTGCAAAAACAGCGTAAGTGATGCTTGATGAAGTTCTCAACTCTCACTAAATTATCCCTTTTATCTCTTCATAACTTTTGGGAGAATTTAGCATTTCATACAAAGTCACATTGTTTTTGTCTTAGACAAAAATGACA
>JANCMA020575012.1:0-10002 GCA_024336925.2 Zoanthus solanderi
TTCATTTCAGATTTTGTGTAGCAATTTTCTATTAAGAAGCAAAGCACACAGTATTTTTTAAAAAAATTTAGGGACAGTCCGTCTTAAAAAATGTCAAAAAATTTAAATTATTCAACGAATGAAATTATTTCGACAAAGGACTATAGTCCGAAACGTCAGTTTAAAAATTCTTTTCACTGCGGTGTAGAACTTATCCATTTGTAAAACTATTCAATGAATATTCCAGAAAAGCGTGCCATAACACATAGAACAGTAACAGGAGTGGGATCTTGACAGTAATCATTTCGAAAGCAGGCTCTTAATGAGTCATCATTCTAAAAGCAACCTTTCTTTATGGTGAATGTTCCGAATGTCAGGGTTGTTCCCCCTCACAGACGGCAGGTAACCAGTAGTACCCATCATAAGTTGCTGACTCTGTTGTGACTCTGGACCTTCACAAACCTGATCCTGTTCTAAACTAAAAATGGCTTGATTTTGATACCCTGTTCTAAAGTAGTAATGCGCCCAACGCATTTCAGATACTGTTGGTTAACTTGGTATCTCAAAGGTTGTATTTTCGCTATTTTCTGTACCTGTCCGTCAGTTCTGTTGTCTTGGTCTTTGTTCTCTTTCAGTTCCACCCTCGTTTGGATATCATGTGTGTTCCATACGTACGTATGGCCTAACACAACTCTCGAGTATCTTTCTCCTAGTTTGCATGTTTACTCGACGATCAGCCGAGAGGATGTTTCGCAGTTCATTACTGACTGTTCTACAACTCAAGTATAGCACAAACGTGCTAGTAGCTATCTTGAAGCCACCATAATGGGCGCTATTTTTATTGCTACGTTGGTAGTTGGCTTTACCCCTTCGAACTACCATAAAAAATAGTGAAATATCAATGGCTACTAACAGTCAGGTTCACAATTTTTGTGGTAGTTTAGAGGGGTAAAACCCGCTACCAACGTGGTCATAGTGCCCATTATGGTGGCCTCAAGTTAACTACTAGCGCGTTTGTGCTATCTATACTTGGGTTCATCTTTATAGCCACGTTGCACATCTCACGAACAAGCACTGCGCTTTTAGTTATGTTTTTTTTAAAAATCTGAGCCGGTTGGCTAGCTATGCCATGCTGATGAGGCCTAAAAAGGCCGAAACAGCTGCTTATAAGATCTAGCCGTGGCAGCTAGCCCGTTCAAGGGTAAGTCCTGGCGTTATTCTGTCCTTGGATGCCCATTACCAACGTAATTTATTGAATATTAAGTTTATATTTATCTTTCCAGAAGCTGTTATGTCATAAAATGTATTCATGTTTTAGTATTTGATATTTAGTATCTGCTACTAAAAACAAATCACAGGAAACAAGGTTTTGACCAGCATTATTTACGATCTAATTATTCATATGACCTTCAACGGCAAAGTTGAAATCAAATCTTATTAAAACTTCCTGGTATATCAATTGCATTCTTTGAGAGTTTTTGAATATTTAAGTAACATATTTACTTTTGGATTTACAGATGAGAAATATAAGGCCGCAATTTTGTTTAATATTGAATCCACTTTCAAGCCAAATTACTCTCTTGAAATTCTGTTGTTTACTGAACTTTCAGAGTTCCTACCACAAACCATTATAGCAGGGATTGTAATTTACTACTCGGAAGGATACCGGTCACTTGAATAATTGTAAATTAGCAGGCACAGCTCATTGCTCAACTCTGGTTTTCATATTCGTCGACGCTTTAATCTGAATATGATTTCTTACTTCAAGTCCCTCATGTACGTTGTGTACGTATCAGCACTCTTAACTTAATCATGCATTTAAAATATTTGAGAACATTTTTTTTTCATTCCATTGCAAACATAACCTCCCGGTAAAAACATCTATGTTTTTATTAAGTGCAAATGAAACAAGATTGTTGTGAGAATTGAAATTAGAATCCTTTGTATTAGCGATATTGAGATTGTCGTTAACATCAAAACAACGTCTATTTTCAATTTCACAACTTACCTTGGGGCGGAAGTAATGCTACAAGCATAAGGAAATGAAGTATTTTATTCCTGAGCATAAAGCAGTCCCTCTTATGAAGCATTTTTTTTTAGTTTTCTTTTGCTTGTTGCTTGAAATGTTTACCAAACATGAGTAGTCTAAGATTAGCCAAGCTTGTCTAAGACGATATTTGAATATTTCAATAGTGAAAGCACCGGGTAAGGAATTGATTTAGGAAGACCTTTGACACGTCACGCTAATATCAACTAACCAGCAAGAATGATTTGATCAGTGGTAAAATTAGAACTTTGGAACAACTCTCAAAAAATGCATTAAATGTGCAATGTAACGTAACGCCAGGTGTATGAAACTGAAAACTAGTATTCTGTTAAAGGCCAGTTACTCTAATAGAGGGAATGACTATTGAATTAATGTGATCTCATTGTTCTCATGTTAATGATTATAAAATCCGGAATATGAACTAGTCTTAAGGAATATGTAATCTGGATTGAGGAACACAAAGTCTGAAATCTAATTGATGGGTTTGGAGACTTGTTTATCGAGTTACACGGGCAACAGAAGCTAATCAGTGTGTTCACTTAAGTTTTTAAACTTGAAAATATGAAATTAATCCTTACTCATGAAAGGCTGAGAGGGTGGGAAGAGAGGGGAGAGGGGGAGGGTGCAACAGATATCGGGAGTCCTCAACAGTTTTGATGCACATGGTGGATCATTAAAATATCAAAGGACTGGTGGGGAATTTCCACCGTTCTTTTATAGCTCTAGATATTGCTAACGAGCCAGGCGAGCGAAGACGCAAGCCAGGTGAGGCAGTAGCATCATAGACCCGATAAACGTGTAGAAAGCAGGGAGAACTGGATGTAAGGTAACAGTATATTTTATGTGAGCCAATCACAGCAAGGAACATTTTCAACGCCCAAAGAGCGTGTTCTGTTGTAAATTGTAATACCTGTCGAGAATTGTAATAAATCTTGTTGCAAATTGTAATAATGATCTGTGTATGGTAAAATATAATAGGACTGTAATAGGAACGTATTAGTTAAGTGAGCTGTCGTGAATTGTAATGTTGCTTGATGTCGTGAAATATAATAAACTTTTTGAAGGCCAAATGTTGTTTTTTTAAAATCCCTACTCACTAAGTTGATGACGTCATAAGTCATGTGATCTAGAATTTTGCTTACCGTATTAGTTCAAATAAGCAAACAGGACGAGATCCTGTTTTTTTTTTTCACATATTTGAGACGCGCTTATTCGTATCGACTTCTTAATTCCAAAGCCAGACTCATATTCACCGATTCCCGTAGTACTATTTTTGATACAATAAATGCACATTTTGTCGTGTTTTGAGTTGGACATTTTCCGGGATGTAGGACACTTGATCCAAACTTGTAACAAAAAGTACTAAATAGTAAAACTGAGCAAATTTTACTCTTACTGTTAGCAGTCATAACAGCGTGTTTAAAGAGAAACATGTACATATTTTCAGTGCTATTTTAGAACTCTTGGGGCAGTTTAATTGATTAGGGAAGCTTACTGGAGCGAGAAAGGTTCATTCCTACAGATACGATACCACAACGTTTAGTTCATTTCACGATAGCATTTATTGGCAGTGAATAAAATGATGACGAAGTGATTACAATTTAAGTTTTAACAAGAGAAAAATGGAAGCAAGAAGCGGAACATTTATATATTGTTTTTTTCCTAGTATTATTGTGTTTGTTATTTTAGTGCTATACGGTAAAATAAACGTCGAGCGGAATATATCAACAACATCAGCGATGAAACATATAATAAACTTTTGTTACTTTTTCAGGGAAAATTTGTCCCTGTTGAGAAAGGATCAAAGCTCAGAAGAATGCTGTTATATAGTTTTCGAGTTCGGCCAGAAGAAAATAACCTACATTGTATTTTAACGATTGCGAAGTTATCAAGCAGTTCACACTGTCAACTGTTGTGGCGATTCCAACGTTTGATGAAGCAAAAGTTGATGGTTGCAAAAACAAAAACAAAGCAAAACTGCGCAATCGAGCAGCACACAGCAACGCCGGGACCATCAGTCCCATTTCAAGCGGTCCGAATCCTACATCAATATCTTGGTCATTTCGCTGAGAAAATTGGAGAACATTTATTAAGTCTGTTTGAACAATAACAATCGTGTGACCGAGGAAAGAAGAATGAAGCGTTAGTCCCAATCCCTTACCCAAGTTGTGAAACAAGAAATGAAGAAAATACTTTGAAAAACTTATTTCGTCAGTGATAATATCGCCGAGTCCATTCACATTGACAGCAACAGCAGTGATTACAGTAACAACCGAAACAAATCAAAGAAGGACACTGGATCACTATCTTTAGAAGTAATGTCTGCCAAACAAAAGTCTAGAAATTATCCAATAAGAATGGTATTATCTTCTTGTGGAACCTCCTGACCAGCCTATTCAACACTCTGTGCAGTGTTTCCTTTTTCGGAACTGTATCAAGAGGATAAAACAGCAATTTCCGAGCCGATATATAATCTAGCTGGTTGTCCAGCAGAAGTAAGCGTCAACAAACTGATCAGAGACTATGGCGCTTGCAATGGCCTGCTCCTGGCATTAAAGGAAATTATTAATCACAAACATTGGCATTGCTAAAACCTAAAGTTTCGGTCAGCATTTATATCAATTCGTGTTGAACTTGATATTTTTTTCTTTGTCGTTTTTACTCTTTCTATGTACTTTATACTTTCTTTAAATAAAAAACTGATGTATGTGGTTAAAAAAAACTGTTGTAAAATGCTTTTTAAAAAATGTTTTTAAATGGCTTGCAAAATATTTTCGCTCTCAGTTGAGCCTCTTCAGTTGCGCCGCCATCTTGAATACACCAGAAACGTTTATATTAACAATTTATATCAACTGACAAGCTATTTCAGTTTAGGTTGTGCGTCACAACACTTTCCCAAATGGGTTCTTTAATTCTCTTCTGTTCCATTGTTCTCATTGTCTAGAATGTAGGTGATGCTAGAAGTAGAAAGAGCAATAAAGGCAACAAGATGCCAGGCGAGAAAAAAAAACAACTAAAGCCAAAATTACCATCCTGTACATCAGTTACCTGAAGATGACCAAAGGTTTTGGTCGTAGCGTCGTTTCTTTTTAAAGATTTCAATATTTTGTATGATTATTCTCCAAACAGTTTAAAACGTCGTTTTATTCATTATATAATCGAAAGCTCGACACGGTAATCTGGCTCAAAGGATCAATAATCTGACATAAGATACAATTATAAGAAAACTTAAAACACAGTGGATATGGATAATGTAATTAATCACAATCATTACAATTTCTTCAAATGTGATTATTGCATAAACTGCTGCATTTTGCACTAATTAATCTGCAAAAGTGTAATCGGATAGTTGGCTGTAATCGGACACCTGTAATCGGACAATTTCTTGAGCTAATTATTTTAAGTATTTTCAGCTAAATCCACTTATCACAACAATCACTAAAGAAACTGAAAAACTTTCCTTTCAAAGCAGGGGCTTTTTCCAAAGGCTGTTTAAAGCCACTTTTATAGGGTTTTTTTTTTCAATATTTTTTTTTCGGAAATTGTACTTACCATAAATGAAAATTGCAATTAAAAGCTATTTTTCAAACTGCACGTTTTTTTCTTTTCGGAAATTGTAATGATTATGATTAATTGGTAACAGGACTTCGTGTCGCCCAATTTTCTCTGTAATCATATTCGTGATTAACAAATCGGACTCCCGCTTCGCGGTCATCCGATCACACGTATGATTACAGACCGAATTGGACTCCACTCAGTCCTATTACCATTATAAATTTTACGCAAATCTCTATCGGCCATGGCAATTATCCAACTTTTCATACAACTGGCTGTTCTATTCTTTGTAACTAAATACATTTTTGCAAAAAAAGATATAACTGTTTATTGTCCGAGCTGACATTCAATCACCAGCTAGAAACGTCGATTGCATTTTTTTTGTTATTTAACAAAACTAATTTAACAATCTATTTAACAATCCTATGTAGAACATAGACATCTCTCGCTGTAAATGCAAAAAGGAGAATAAAACAAACATTTCCCACTTCGGTATCTAAAAGCTAAAGTCAAAGTACACCATGAAGATCATCCAGGCCCTCGTACAGCTGGCTGTTGTAATCTATAGTACACCATGAAGATCATCCAGGCTCTCGTACAGCTGGCTGTTGTAATCTATAGTACACCATGAAGATCATCCAGGCTCTCGTACATCTGGCTGTTGTAATCTAAAGTACACCATGAAGATCATCCAGGCTCTCGTACAGCTGGCTGTTGTAATCTAAAGTACACCATGAAGATCATCCAGGCCCTCGTACAGCTGGCTGTTGTAATCTTTAAGGTTGACATACATCTAAAAAGATGGAAACCTCATATTATTTTAGGAAGAAAGTGTTTCGACTTTGATATAAGTTAATAATCCTATTAGTGTTTGATTACCAAAACATACTCCATACCGTCTATCAACTATTAGATGCCATTGCTTCAATAATCTAAAAGGCTGCTTAAAAGTTGCATTCTGATAATCTTTTATTTGATCATTTAATTGCGGTACGTATATTAATGCACAGATGCAAAGTAATGCTTACCACGTGATTCTTTTCCATTCCTCTTAAAATGTCTCTCAATGATGGAAATGTTGGTCGTGCATCCGGGTTCTCCTGCCAACAATCCAACATCATTTGGTATCTGGAAGAAGTGATAATTGAAATACGAGTTTGTTGGAAGGTAACAAAATTTTAATTAACTGTGTACTAGAATAATTTTAAGATTATACACATATTATGTTTGTTTTAACATCCTGGGTATTTCGAAATCATAGGGCATAGTGGCTATTGTCTCTGGACATCTGGCTTAATTTGTTCATACTCATCTGAATCACAATACACGCATTTCTCGACGCATGATTGGCTGGGCAGGCACGTCAACTTTCTTGGCTAATAAATATTTGGAAAAGTTAGATAGTGATCTCCGGAGATGTCAATCACAATTAAGCTGAACAAAGAAAATTATGTTTCACTGATTTTGATTGACAGACGTTATCTACAAGTTGGTAAACCACTTGTTGCAAACGATTTCTTGGTCGAAATTTTATTTCAACCCAAATCAACTACAACATCCAAGCCGCCCTGCCGCACTTACTCTTCATAGGAATATATTTTAACATCAATGAAGTCTCAGTTCCAATGAAAAATATCAGAAACGTGTTGTTGTAAAAAGCCATGATCATATACATGTAGAGGTTCCTTTTGTGATTTAAACTTAGCAAGGCCGTTTTAAAAACATTTTTGATTTTAACTGCCTTTGTTTTACATGTTATTGATTGTCAACTAAAAAATATGTGTTTTCGTGTTACTGCCAGAGTAACTGGGGACGAGGAGGGGAGCAAAGACGACGGCAGTTGTGAAAAATATTATTTCTCGTTTAGTTTTTCCGTATTAGATCATCGATAAATTTTCCCTTTCGACTTTGCTTAAAATTCTCCAACAGAAAAAGGTAAAAGGTTCAGCCTCGAAGGCAAACAAAGATTGTCAAATTTGTTGTTTGACGTTCACGTTGTCCACAAAACCCCAAAAGCGAGCTTTCCGCGGCGTAATAGTGACGACGACGGTGATCAGGCGGTCAGCACGCTACATTCCAACGTGCAACTTTTGTTTTCATTAATTAAGACTATTGTTCTTTGCCCTTCCCGTCGCCGTTCCCGTCCACGTATCTTAAAGTCCCTACTGCTGTTGCAACAATGACCCCAAACTTACACCGTTTAACTTCTTTTTATCAAAACAAATATCATTACCTCCGCCAAGGAGATTATGTTTTTGGCAGGGTTTATTTGTTTGTTTGTTTGCGGGTTTGTTTGTTAGCAACATAACTCAAAAACTTATGAACAGATTTTGATGAAATTTTCAGGAAATGTCGGAAATGGGATGAGGAAGAACTGGTTAAATTTTGGGGATGTTCCGGATAGCAGTCTGGATCTAGGAATTTTTTAAAGGATTCTTCACAATATGCTTGGCGGACATCTCCGCTCTTGGAGTGCTTTTCTAGTTATAATCTCGACCATGAAATTATTGTTGTGTTTTGACAATGTACGGTAAGTCGAGTCGGTTGTAATCACAGATCAGTGAAGTGCATTGGGTTTTCGTTGTTGAAATTTAGGGATAAAATCTCGGGCAAAAAGATCAGTGCGACATTCGTTTCATTTCGCGGGATTCAAAACTTATGTTGACGTAGCGTTCAAACTTAGTATTGTGGTTGTGATAACAACATTTTTATACATCTGTCTTACCGGGAAATTTGCTAAACACTACGCTCTTCAAACATTCGGACAGAAATCATGTTGATTTTTAATTATGCAGTTTACACTCTAAATCAATAAATGATATCTAAAAATAATACTAAAAGTATACTATAGTACTAAAAATAATTCAATTGTTGTAGCAAAATGAACCACTGACCACATTCCTGACAAAATAACTCTCATAACCCACAACCCAAGGTTGATGAATGGTTGTTTATAGCAGCACAAATACATCGTGAAAAGATTAGATTTCATTTTAAAACGTTAAACGAGCATTGAATGGAGCCGAATTGCACACAATTTAAGTATCCTGTAAACAGTTACAGTTTTACTGATTTATTATGTCTGTTCAGATATATATTGTCACAGATCCCATTGTACTTCACTTACAGAGTTTGTTGAACGTGCTGCGGTTTGGGCATTCTGTAGCCATCTTGTAACAACTGTGCGATTCTATGACCTTTCATTCCCGGATATGGACATCCTCCTGAGAAGGAGAACAAGTTCTATTAGCGTATAACAACTACAATATTCATAAGAAGCTAATAAATAAAATACAAAAGTAATATTATGAAATGAAAAGAAAAAAATCCAGGACGCAATACTTGGCAGAAACGTTGCTATCTCACGCCCTTTCCCAATAATCTTTCCCATGAAAACACATTCTGAAATTCCTTTTAATTTTCTACACTGTGACAAAATAACTCAAGCTCTTATTTTCGAATCTTCTTCAATAGCGTTCGTTAGTTAGCTTGCAGACGAACATTGGACTCCCTGTAAATAGTCCAGGTCACACAGCCGTACAACAGAACTGGTAGAATATAGAATATTGAGTTTGGTATCTATTTTAGTATTTATACTGATGTCCATATTGCTGCGAATGCTTTCCATTCTTAAGAAAGGATCTTTTACTATTGAGAATCTTCATAGAAAATTATAATAGCATATAAACCAACAAACCATACCGATTGTAAATATCTCAAACAACAGAACTCCGTAGCTCCACCTACAGAGAAAAAACATTAAAATTACCGATAATACTAAACAAAATATCTATATATAATATAGCAACCTGATTTCGGATGAACAGAGAAAACCAACTAACTTGCTGGTATTAAATAGCTGTACGTTTTGCGGTAACTATCACTGAAGGAATCGAGTGGAAGTTGTTTCATGCTACCCAGCTGTATAGATAAACATTAAAAATGTTCGAGTCAATTTATTTACTTTATTTTGCTCCATTCGAATATTATGGAATGTGAAAGATTTTGTAAAGAAGAGATCATAAACGCTGTACTCACACATCACTCTGAGTTGTGTATTTCCCGTAGAGCAGTGATTCATAGGATGTCCACTTGACCGGCAGTCGACCCTGTGAAAAACGGTTTCCATCAGCCAGTTAGACTCTCACCTCAAGGGCAGCACCAGAAAGGAGCTGATGGCTTATTGCTGTCTGCTGAGAGCCTATTTTCCTTAAAATATTCTAGCTATGAATGTTTCTTCACAATAAATGGTTTATCAAAACGCCAGTCTTCTGTTCTCAAACAGTTTAGCTGCAGCAAACAATGTTAAGCCGCACCTTTGATGTTTTCGTGTAGATGTCTTCTTGTTGTACATCTCTGGCCATTCCAAAGTCGGTCACTTTACACGTTTCACCTTCACCGACAAGAACATTTCTAGCAGC
>JANCMA020575119.1:0-10001 GCA_024336925.2 Zoanthus solanderi
TGTCAGTTCCTCTTCTAGAAAAAGATTTCTTTAATATCTCTAACGAGGACTGCTGAATATAAAATTTATTGGAAGTGTTAATGTAACGAGTTAACCGTAAACAACTTTACGGTTAACAAAGAACACAAAATTTGACGCGTTAAGCGATTTCGCCGCTTTGAAAACCTAAATATGGTAAACAATTTAGTGATAAATATATAAATTCTACACCGTATAAAAAGGGAAAACCTACTGACGTTTCGGACGTTATTTTTCTCTTTTTATACGGTGGGGAATTTACATATTTGTCACTAAATTGTTTCTTTAGAAACACCGACGCAGCTCACACTAGTTTACCGCTAGTTATTTTCTCTTCTAAACGTGGTAAAGAAATGGACAAGTCTTTATAGGAACTGTCGTGACAGTTGGGCTTTTATGTTTGTCTTTGTAAAGAAAAATGGTTTTTAAGGCGCTGTTACACTAAGCAATTTTCCTTGCAACTTGTCAGCGTTGCGAAACTAGTTGCTGAGAAAATTGCACAGTGTAACTGAAGTTCACACACAGTGAGTACAATTTGAGAAACTCTGAAATAAAGCTAAATTTACCCAAGCCACGAACTAACTATTTAAAACGAAGCCTTTGTTATAGTGGGGCCCTATTAAAGTATTATGGAGTAATCTGCCTCAAAACAAAAGAGTGCTTCGTTCCTTATTACTACTTAAGAATTCCCTAAATCATTACTATAGTTTGTAAATGACTCCCACACGGCAATCTTGGAAATCAGTTGTAATTATTTTTTATTTAAGGGTTAGTTACTGGATGTGAGTAGTTTGTTTACATATACACCCACGCGCTGGCAATATAATGAACGAGAAATCCTCATGGGCTATTGACTCGTAGTCCATTCGTCCTCGAGGTCTAATTGTTAAATATACATGTTTCTACTAATTCCTAAACAATGAATAAGGAAATAAACAGCCAAACAAACAAATAAACAAATATACAAGTAAATAGATGAGTGAACGAATGACAAACGAGCAAATAAGCAAATAAACAAATAAAAACTTTGCTGGTTAAAAAGATCACGATATATTTCCCCTGCGAAGACAAATTTTATCTACTAGCAAAAAATAGCTATTTCCGCATGGGAAATAAGATCCCAAGAAGACTTATATTAGCTTGATGCTTAAAGCCTTAATCCAATACACCAGTTGAATATCGATATAATACAAGGCGTTTAAACTTTACGTCATTTCCAATTGATGTTTTTATTGTTTACAAACGACTGAATATTTTACAAGTTTTACCACTTTTTCGCCTGTATGATGAAGAAAGAACCTCGTTCCGAAATATACCTTCAAAAAGAGTTACTAGCTTAAACAGAACAATTACAACCCCCGAGATATTGCAAGTTTTACATAAGTCCCTTGTGTTGAAATTCTTATTGCGTGTATGTGCATCATTCTGCGAAATGAACAAAACTTCTCATCGTGATTTAACTGCGTTGCAAGACAAGTTGCTGAAAAAATGCACAGTGTAACAGGCCCTAACATTAACAGACGTTATCTAGCATTTCAGATTTTTGCTTCGCATAGCGTTGCACGAAGTAAAACTTAGTCTTAGGTCTACTTTTCGCAACGCATTGCACAGCTAATCACTCCTTCAGTAAGACGGTGTTTACATGATGCCGGATTGAGTTTCATTCCGGAACGAAAGTGTCGATCCGGAATGAAAACCCGTATGAGTTCATTCCGGAACGAGTCATTCCAGAACAAGTTTTTTTGAGGTATCATGTAAACAGATACAGTAATTTCTATTAAAACGGAATGAAGTCGTTCCGGAATGAAACTCAATTCGGCATCATGTAAACACCGCCTAATTTTATGGCTATTTCTTCAGTAGCGCATGCGCAGAGCTCATTTTGTTTCCTTAATGAAATCAACCCGTCATCTTGATCTTCGTGCCAAATATTCTCTCCAGTTTACCTCGGCCAAAATAAACTGCAAGTTGTTGAGAAAACGTGTAACAGGTCCTTTACCTTCTCAGCAACTTGTCTCGCAAAGAAGAGAATTCTGGAATGACCATAATGCAAGCGGGCAGGCGAAAACTGCTTCTCTGATAAATTTTCGCCCATAAATATTCTGTAGTTGCAGCAATTAGGCATTAAGTTGAAAGCTCAAAATGGAAATCTGCGACACCGTAGAGCATAACAACATCGTAACGGGCAAAGAGTGTAATCCTGATCGGCACCCCACTTAAGTGGTGTTCACGTATAAACTTGCGTTATGTTACAGTGAAACCTCGATTTCACGAACCTCGATTAAACGAACCCTTGATATAACGAACGTATTTCCTTGGTCCCTTGGCAGTTCGTTCAACTGAGGTTGACTGTAATAAGACAATCAGAGGCATGTATTGGGGCACAGTCGCAAAAAGATACTTTAAAAGATTCATTGATCTTTTTTTGTAATACGCAGGGAAGGATCCAGCTGAAAATCTGACCGCGGCTGCTCTTTTCCCCAACCAAAACCTAGGGTGATCCGGGGGTATGCCACTCCGGAAAATATTTGACAACCAGTGCCTGGAAACACCATTTCCAGCGTTTTGAGGGTAAAATTTTGTCCAAAGAAAAAATAATTCATCTAATATCCTGAAAAAAGGTTATTTCAGTGGGAAAAAATTTTGACCGTGGCTCGAGCCACGTTCGCCACGGTCTGGATCCGCCCCTACCGTGATGATCAAACACCAAACTTGCCAAAGACTTCCGCTTTTCTACCAGCATTGTACACAGTTGCAGTATCACAGTAATTTACGTCTTCCCTTCTAAAAGGTTTGCAAGCTTTGATTTCAATCGTTCGCTGATCGCGCACTAAATAATCTCAGATTATTTTGGATGAGCTGTATATGAACTGTGAAAGTTTAGACTGCGACTCCACATGAGTGGAAGAAAAATTTGGGTTGAAGAGTAAGGCCATAAAACAGTTACTGCCACACTACCTACTCAATTGTTCATACAAATAAGTCGAGTTTTCCATTGACGTTATTCAGTTTTACACATTTTTTTTTGAGATCTCAACAAGATCGCAACGAGATTCATTAATCTCGACAAAAACTCGACGAGTTTCTTATAAATCTGGATGAACTGGATGATTTTTGTCAGTAAAGGCTTGTCATAGCTAGAAGAATGTGCAAATTTTGTACTAAAGGAGCAAGACTTAGTGCAAATGAGTCTTTTTAATGTTCCTTGCCAATGGATAATTATTTCAATAAAATAATAAAACGCCTTGGCTACATTCCCTGCAACCGGGTGTGATTTTGAAAAAACTATATGCCCGGCAGCCGGGAAAATACTAAAATCCCGGCACTGTTAAGCTATAAACACACTCTGTAATTTTTTCTCGCACTCGCAATGCAATTTCGCATCTTTGAACATTGCAGTGAAAAATAATTCCAATCAATATAAACAGCTAGATTGGGTGATACATGATGCAATTTTTTCTCTCCCTTGCAACGCATGCATCATGATTCCAAAGGCAAGGATGTTTTTGGTAATAATCTATCAACAGAAACTTTTCTTCATTCGCCTGGTCTTTCTTTAGTTCTTAATTATCGCTTTAAGAACCTTCGTCTTCTCTTATAAATGAAATGGTATTTCCAGTTATTTGCCTTGCCTTTTTAGCAATCTTCGGCTTCCCTCTTTACTTCTCCGTCCAACGATGCTCTCAGAGAATGGAATGTCTTCGCCAGTACTTCTGAATCGTGTTTGTAGTTAAATACTGTTTCTATGAACTTTCTAGCATTGTCTTTCGCGACTTTGTTTTTAGTAATCGACGTTAGTGGAGTTCCACAAACATTGATTCTCCTTATAAAACCGGAGATAATTTCCGTACTGGGGCGTTCTGGATCCTGCTAACGGTTTAAGATTAGGATTAGCTATATAGAAATTAATAGGTGAGATTTTTATGCATAAACTGTCTGCATAATTAATACCTAAAACCAGATTAAAGTCCCGGGGAAAGGTTCTCCCATATATTGACTATACGCCGTATGTGCCGCTGTTCAGGGCCGGCATAGTTTTCAGATCATCCAGTTTAGAACAGGGTGTATAAATCACGCTTAATTTCTAATGCGGCTGCAGGCCTAAAATTTTGGCATTGAATTTCCTTGTTTAAGTTTCAATTCAAAAGTTTTTGATAAATGTAGTTTTTTTAACGTCATTTGCTTTTGATATTTACCTACAAATGCGGTTATTGTCGGTAATTTAGCCTACCCGCCAAAATGTTGTTTGAAGCCGTGATAAGGTCTAATAAGCTGCCAGGGTTTTAGCATTCAGTTTTCCCGGCTGCTGGGCGCATAGTATTTCAAAATTATACCAGGCTGCCGGGCATATAATTCTTTTTAAAAAAATATTTCGATCAGTGAAAGTCAGCACGATGCACTACAGGTTTTAAAGTTAACTAGAGTTAAAATGTGCATTTAATCCAAAGCCAAAGACTTAACTCTGAAAGTCTAAACTGAGTTGATATTGGCATACCAAATCCTTTGCCTTTGGCAGTTAATGAATTACAAGAACATGTTGAGTCATTTCATATGTCTTACATCAAGTACTACAATTATTTTCAATATACAAAATGGCGGACTTTGCCTGAAGAGGTTGAGGAATCAGCGAGAAATTTTGCAAACGCTTAATTTTTTTTTTTTTTATCATTTATTTTGAACCAAGTATCTATTTACATTTAAGAAGAGTTTTAACCGATTTTATCCGTAAAAAGAGTTTTTAGATATTTATTATAGATGTCTACCAAACGTGTAGTGATTTTAATTTTCTGCATATTATAAAATAGCAACTATTGAACATTGTTCGAAGCCAAGAGAAATATAAGTTCGATGTGATTTAATTTTAAACAACATTTGAACTTTGTTAAATTATTTTAAAACAAAACCAAAAGAACTTTTAGAACTCATTTAGGAAATTATCTTTCCTCTCAGAATAGGCTTCCCAAGAAATATCTAATTTTCTTCATCCTTAAAAATTGAATTTATTCAGGAAGTATCTGGATACAGCCAGTTTTTTGCAGATTGAATGTTTCCTAGTTCTAATTATTGCATACCATGATCTAGTAATCATATTATATTTTATTTTTTCATTGAATGCTTTTATCTTTATTACAGAGTTGAACCTATGACAACCAAATATGGAGAATCAAAATTCACTGTATTTTACACGGTGCTAATGATTGTCTTCAAATAAAAAGAAAGTGGAGTTAGAGTTATTACGAAGAGAAATTGGCACGATAGTGATTGTAATTCAGTATTGTGATAAATGTGGTGACAAGGCACTTTAGGTGGCATTCAAAGCCTCTAATATTTGGAAAGTATCAAGCAGGTAACATGCTAAGTTTTCCTATATTAATGGCTGGTGCTTCAGTTAGCAAGGTACTACACATCTGTAATCATATGGCATTGTTCGTGTAATCAGCAAGGACTTCTAATTGTCGAGTATCTGGTGGCATAATTGGTCACCTTGACAAGCGTCTAAGGATTTATCGATGGAACGGAAAAGGTTTCAAATCTTAGTTCATTTTCCATAGCAAATGAACCATCACAACTACGGTGGCTAAAGAAAGTATTCTGCGTTGTTATTTCAGCGTCTTATTATTGCTAGCCAGTCTTTGAATGACTTGAGTGCAATATTTAAATATGAGCTATGCAGCTATCCACTATCTCTGTTTGATTTTTCATTAATGCTACTAAAGCCACAAAAACCAGCATTGGCAGATGCTATCTGGGCTAAACTTCCTTCAGATGTAACTGGACCAAAAGGTAGTGTACAATATGTCCTGGATGGTGGTGCACTCCATCAGTTCCCTTGGCCTTGAGGATTCCCAAAATATAGAGAGATCTGTGACATGTCTTGTCAGTATGTGACAGGGAAGTGTGGTGCTGGAATTGTCATTATAAGCAAAGTTCCACAAACCATATGACACACCAGAGGCGCACAGGAGGCAAAACCACAACATCCGTCACTGTTTCTGATATGAGACTGACCATGAAAAAAGACCGCTTCCTGTCTAATTCAAGATACTTTTAACAGTTAAGCCCCGCCCATTTGCTTTAACATCCATTCGAATTTTATAAACTAATTGCATGACTGTCAGAAAAAATCAGGCAATATTGAAAAATCTCGAATGATGGGGGTCGGCCGATTTTCATCATATTTTTGCTGTAATATACCCTTACCCAACTGACAATCACAGTAACATTATTTTCTCAATTGCCTTAATTGGTTTTGAATGTGACCACCCCGCTCTTATACTGAGATGTCATGGCATGCGGACGTGTATTTTGGAGCTCTGCTCTGTGAGCATATTAACGAGCATATTAGGTAAACATTACACTGCTTTCTTTATTTTATTTGTTTATTTGTTCCTCAAACCATAATAACGACCGATTATAAACATTTACGATGGGAAACAGACACAAGAAAGAAGAAATCAAATGATCGCCAGGCTGCAGCCGCCATTGCTGTTGACGAACTTGAAAGATCTTCTACTTTGGCGGTAGTGCGAGAACTCCTCTAAGTGCAAGAGTCAATGCTGAAGTCTTTGTTTGAGTCGGTTGTGCAATCGCTTGAGAGAAGGGTTCACTATGTGAGAAAATCGGAAATTAAGACTAGCCCTGAATATACACAGAAGGATTTAGATGAGTTAAAACCAATCCAATCAAAGATTGTGATGGCGAACAAAGAAATAAAGAGATTGAACACGGACTTATCATGCAAGTCACTTTCGATGGAGTATCTGGAGAACCAAAGCCGTCGAAACAATAGAGACTGTAAGCACTGGCAGTTTCCGAGACGGCTACGGCGATCAAAGTCGCGCGGGCATTGGGACTAGCTAGCGCCGTAGCCGCGAAAATTGAAATCATTCAGCACTGCACTGCATTGTGATAACGCTGGGTTTCGTGATTCAAAATTGGGACGAAAATTACAAGAAAATGTCCTTCAAAAAGACCAGAGACTTATTACTTATTGCTTACGATGATAAACTTATTTCAGACGAAGAGTTTTTGCTTTTGTATCAAGCCAACAAATCTACAAATCTGGATTTACCATACGAGGAATACTTAAGGTTTGATCTTGAAAACATGGAGGATGACAAGTGTTTTGCAGAGTTTCGAGTCAGAAAACAAGATCTTCCAATTCTGGCAGGCGTTCTGGGGATTCCAGACGAGTTCACTTTGGAATAGAGAAGCGTTGTAGGAGGGATGGAGGCGATGTGTATGTTCTTGAAAAGGCTAGCATACCCCTGTCGCTACAAAACATATTTTAAACTCCTGCCATTTGTTATTGCTACCATTTTCACTGCTATTTTTGTTATTTTTATTTGAAGATTCTAATGCAAAAACGATGTATGCAACTTTGCATGAAAAGATGAATTCTCTCAATTATGTAACTACAGGAAAAGGTGTGGTCCTCAAGGGAGAATTGGGACTTTGGTCAGGAGTCACTTACACATCTTTCTTGCATTAGTGTCTTCAATTATACATAGAGTTATTTACATATTTCAGTTTGCCATTCTGATATTGTCAGTCTGAAGTTGTTTTCGATATTTAACATTACACACCATGGGTCAAGTTCTGAGCATGACATGGGCTCCATAAATGCTACATTTCATATTCTATAACTATCTGGGTGTAGGATTTCTATTAAATGTGAGGATACCGTATATGCAGACAGTTTAATGTACTTAGGGACTGTTCCTTATTTACAGCTAAGGGTGGTCTGCATTTAGACTGGGGGTAAAATGTTCAAAATCAGACTAAAATGGGGGTAACATTTTGAAAAATGCTCAAGTTTTATTTTTTTTTGGCGGGGGCGAAGAGGGTCAGATAAAAATGTATATTTTCATCTGAGATTTATATTATTAGACATATTATTAATTTGTCAGACTTGAATTGTTTTTTTTGTTTGGGGGGGGGGGGTTAAATATTATAATTTCATCGCTTTCAATTTATTCACTGACCGGCTCCTCTTAAGCTATAAATACTAAACAGTCCTTTAGTTACTACACTGTTTTTATTAATTGTTTTTTCATGCTGCAATGGCATGCTTTTCTTTGCAGAAGGCCGGAAACATTATGGAACAATATGCCTTTTCTCCACGTGGTGATACTATGTGCATATATGGAGATCCGGCATATCCACTACGCTCTCACTTACAAGCCCCATTTCGCAATGGTGTTCACCTGACCCCACAAATGGAACAATACAACAAGAGTATGAGTGAAGTCAGAGTCACAGTTGAGTGGCTGTTTAAGGATATAGCAAGCTATTTCAAATTCATGGATTTTAAAAAAAATCTAAAAATAGGATTGAGTAGGGTAGGAAAGTTGTATATAGTGTCTGCTCTACTAAGAAATGCAGTAACATGTCTGTACGGAAACCAGATTTCTCATTTTTTTGGTCTAGAGCCACCACACATTGCAGACTTTTTTTCATAGATTTGTTTAAAACTCAGTTCTTTAGTTTGCTTCTTGGGGCTTGCTGGCAACAGGAACAATAACATTTTGCAGTTTTTGCAAAATAAAACTTAGCTGAAGTGTCTTATTAAAAAAGAAAAACAGCATTTATTTGTAAAATTGTAAAATATGTGTTCATATTACTTTTTAAAACATGCTTCAAACCAAGCCTTTATATTAAACAAGGAGAAGTAAGTCCACTTTCAAGCACTTGTACTCTGACACAATACTATAGCTTAGAGATTTAAGTTATATTACAACTTTTTTGCATTGTCTTTAGACGTATTATAAACTGTTCACATAGATGTAAGTTTCGAAAAAAAAAAATTATGATGAAACTGAAGAATGTTGTTACGTCCATCAAGTTTACTATAGCATAAAGTGATAAACAACTGTTACAGTAGCAAAGAGGTGGACTGTTAAATAAATGTTACTGTCTCAAGCTCTTGACTAGTTCTGCCTAATCTTTGTTAGATTTTCAATCAAAGAAAGCATCACATTCTCTTGCTGCTGTAGCTGGGCCAGCATGGCTGCCTGCATTGCTTTTGCTTGCTGTTGTTGTTGCTGCATAAGATGCAGCATGTCTGCCATCTGATTCTGTGAATCAGATAACTTCTTTCTTTGCATCTCTAACTCCATCTGCTTCATTTCTATTTCTTTCTCTCTTAGTGCTTTCTCGACCAGTGCTTTCTCACGTAAATACTCAACCGTGTCATTGCCACTCCTTCGCCGTCTCTTGATTTGCTCACCCTGCTCTTCTCCATCATCTGCCTGTCTTCTCTTTGTCTGCCCTATCCTTTCCATCGCAGCTCTTCTCACATTTTCTGCCTTTTCCCTATCTGCTTCAATCTTCCTTCTGTTCCCTTCACTTCCTCTGTTCTCTTCTGCTGCTTTCTCCTTGTCTTTAATTTCCTCTATTAGCTCATCCAGCTCTGTTACTTCCTCAGATGTCCCACTACTCTTCTCATCTGTTATGTTTTTGTTTTTCCATTTGAGTTGGATATGGCTAAATCTTTATCTGACTGATCTCTGGCTAACATGGAACACCATATCTCTAATGCAATTCAGATTTTCTGCAATAAGGGACCAAGCCCTCCCTTTTTCAACGCTGCCCTTTTTAAAATTAAATGGTTCAACAACAAGAACTTCGCGGCAGAAAGCCACATCTTTTTCCTCTGTCCACTCCATGATTCTGAAAATTTTTGCAAAGTGGAACATGTGTTACAAGTAATTATGAACAGTAATGAAATTTTAATGATCTTTTATAGACCCTCTCAATCCTCCTCAAAGCAACTATTTTGCTGAGAAACTTGCTGAAATACCAGTGGACATTTAAGACTTACATTTTGCAGGAAATTTCTCTAGCTCTTTCAGGGTCTTTGGTTTTGTATTATTTTTCACAATTTTTACAAAAAAAAAACACACATCACAAAGCTAAGCTCCAGTATGTTGACTTTCCAAGAATCTCTTCAAAATTTGCTCTGGACACCAAAATTATGTTGG
>JANCMA020575225.1:0-10001 GCA_024336925.2 Zoanthus solanderi
GATTATCGCTTTTCTCACATTTCAAAATAATGACGGATATATCATCAAAAATATCACTAAAAGTAGCGAAAAAATGGTCTTAGGGTAGAGAGTGGCCTTAAGCTGTACATAAGGGCTAGAGCTTTCATACATTTGATTGTAAGAAAACCGCGAGAAACCTGTTCAAAGCGAGCTAATTACCTTTGTTAGTAGCATTATATAAGGTGAAAGCAAACTTGCAGTTTTAATAGTAGGAGAGTTTGTCTTGAAAGACTGAAACATTCCACATTGTCTATAGCTTTGTGCTTTTTGGGATTGAGTTATTTGTAATCCTTGAAATTTTGTCTTCTCTTACTTCTGTAAATCTTTCAAGATTCGGCTATTGTCAATAACAAATGCACAAAAATTATGCAAAAAATTTTGAAAATAGAGCACGGTTGTAACGATGTCTATACGTAATGCTTTTAATCATGTGATCGATTTTGGACCAGACGCGCCCGCGGATTTATGGCAGTGAACGAAGGCTGCGTGTCATCACTTTTGGTAATTAACGAGTCGATTTGGAGTCTGTGAGGTAGAAAAGTCTACTTGTTTTAGTAGGTTAACAAAAAAGTTGATGAAACTGTTACTTTTTTGTTAAAATACATTGAATAGAAACAAAGCACCACATAAATGACAAAAATCCCAACCCGCTATAGCAGGTTGAGGCCTTAATATATACTACAGAAAATTAGTGTTTCCAACCCATTGTAGCAGGTTGAGGCTCAACCCGTTGTAGCGAGTTGGCTAATAGCGGGTTGATCAACCCGTTGCAGCGGGTTGGCTTAAAGCGGGTTGTAGCCGGTTGGCTTATAGCGGGTTGGCTTATAGCGTGTTGATCAACCCATTGTTACGGGTTGGCTTATAGCGGGTTGATCAACCCATTGTAACGGGTTGGCTTATAGCGGGTTGATCAACCCTTTGTAACGGGTTGGCTTATAGCGGGTTGATCAACCCTTTGTAACGGGTTGGCTTATAGCGGGTTGATCAACCCGTTGCAGCGGGTTGGCTTATAGCGGGTTGGCTTATAGCGGGTTGATCATCCCTTTGTAGCGGATGGTTTATAGCGGGTTAATCAACCCATTGTAGCGGGTTGAGGCCTTAATATATACTATTGAAAATCGGTGTTTTCAACCAGCTGTAGCAGGTTGAGTAATCTGCTATAGCAGGTTAGTATTTTAGAATTCTTCGCGGATTTTGAAACTCCAAACGTATAAAAATCCATGCTCTGTAGAAACAGCTTTGTTTTTACTGGGGCTAATGTCTGGAATGATCTCTTGGTAATTTTAAGAAGGGTCCGTCTTTATATGCTTTTAAAAAAGAAAACACACTTACCGAAGTATATTGCAATAATTATAGATAAAAACCTTTATTGTATTATATGTACATTATATATAACATTTTTATAATTAAGATTGATGCATGTTACAATGTAAACTTAAATTCAAAAAATTGTAAATTTATTATTATTACTCATTTAACGAGGGCTTAATGTGAAACCAAATTTTTTGTTTTCTTTATACTAGTAAAGTTTAGCAAAATCCTTCCATTCATCTATATCTGTCCATCCATCCTTCCATCCAACTATATCTGTTCATCCATCCTTCTATCCAACTATATCTGTTCATCCATCCTTCCATCCATCTATATCTGTCCATCCATACTTCCATCCATCTATATCTATCCATCCATACTTCTTTCTATATCCATCTGTCTATCACTATATAAATTTACTCAGCTATCTGACCATCCATCCATTCATCTGTCCAAAAAACCCGATACATTCGTCCATCCACCCGCTTCCCGAAGTGAACTGGCAAAAAATTTACATCTTAAAACACGTTTTACTCTGACCTTAAAAAATCAAATTCCCAGCTATCGTATTCTTAAAACAAATAGGCTAACTTTAACCGTATCCGTAATCTTGAGGATGTCAAACTTGATTCCCCATTCACAATTTAATTGCAGTCTCCTTTTTCGGTAAGTTACTATTTTTGTAGTCCGCGATTTATTGCTATACTTCAGTGTATAACATCAAAAGAGGAACTAGTTCTGGTGTGTATTTTGCTGAGCCGGCTAGCAACTCGTGGGTTGTTCATAAGAGTTGTTGCTGTAAAATCAACGACTGAAGACTCTGTGGAAGCTCTTCTTTTGCATCGTCCCCTAACATTGACATTTATGAGTCGGTATAGAGATGCTCTAAACCCAGAACTCATCCTGTAATAAATCAGAGGAAAATAAACTGCAGATGACTTTGCTATGACGGCCGGAATAAATGAAATCTCTGGAGAAATCACAGTATCACCTTGAATTGTGGAAGCAATGCTTATCATACAATATGGACACCAGCTAACGACAAACGATATAATAGATGCCAAAACAATTCTTGAGGATTTTTTCTCCGTTTCCACTGATCTTACATAAAACCTATTACATTTAGATTCGCATTTGATTACACGAGCTCCTTGTGTCCGGATGTACCTGCAGGATAAATGTAGACACACTAACAGTTAATTATTGGTACTACTAATGCTTATCAATATAAAAAATTAAAAGAATTGAAAATGAGAATGTGTATCTCGTAGTTTTTCTTCATTCCTGGTTAATGTTGATAGTAATCTAATAGTCATGTTTGTGTTTGTGCTTGTCATGACAATGGTCATGATGGTGATGACGGTAGTCATGGTTAAAAAGTTGGCGGTTTAAATATATTACTTAATGATGATGGTCATGATGGTAATGTTGGTCATGATAATGATGGTAATGATAATGGTAATGATGATGGTCATGCTGTTGACCATGATAGTAATGATGATGGTAATGTTTGTCATGATGGTAATAATAATGGTCACGATGGTAATGATGGTCATGTTGTTGGTCATAACGATAGTAATGATGCTAACATTGGTCATGATAATGATAATGGTTGTAGTTATGATAGTGGTGATATTGGTAATGGTTGTAGTTATGATAGTCATGATGGTAATAATGGTCTTGATGGCCATAATGTTTGGTCATGATGATAGTGATGGTGTTTACGATGGTCATGATGGTAATGATGGTCATCTTGGTAATGATGATGGTCATAATGTTATCTGGTTATGATGGTAGTCATGATTATAATAATGGTGGTCATGTTGGTCACGGTAGTGGTCATGTTGGTCACGGTAGTGGTCATGATGTTTATGATGGTCATGATGTTCATGGTGGTTGTCATGATCATGATGATGGTCATTATGCTAATGTAATGGTCACGATTCTAAAGATCGTGGTCAAGACAATGGTCATGTTGGTAATGATATTGGTCGTGATAGTTAATATAGTGATAGTGACGGCGAGGCAGGGGTTAAAGCTGATGACCATTCAAATATATTGCTTAAAAATGTCTTCCTTTGAAAGGCAGACCCTATAGACTATTCAAATGAAAGCAGAGTCCTTAAGTCTGGGGAAGTTATCGAAAAAGTTTAACTGATCAAATACCAATGATGTGAGGAGTTTATATTTTATTCACTAGATTCGTGTTCTTATTATACCAGTTTCTTTTTTGGATGGTGTTGGAAACTTATTGCGCAAGTAGGTACTCCGAAAGGAAAAATATTGGCTGGAGATCCGTACATTTTGTCCGTTAAGGTGGTCCATAACACTGGGGGACTTTAACAATATCCCCCATCCCTTTCAATTCTGAACCACTAGGGCTATGCTATGTCGATGAAACTTGCCAGGGATATTCACCGTCATCATACAAACATTTTAATATCAAATCATTTTTCTGACGCCGACCCTTTTTTCCTGACGTCACAAAGTGCCCTAAAATTGGCAACATTTTGTATTTTCATTTAAGTCCAAAGTATTTTCCTGAACTAAATACTTAACTGGAGTTACACTTTTTGTGTAAATTTTGTATTGCTATTAAATACATTTAGAAATGCTGACATCAGCAGAAAAGCATTTATGACTTCAGCTTATTATATTTTCAAAAATTATTGGGCTAAATTTTCCAAACCAAAATTCTGCTACTTGAAAAACGAAAAAACTGGGAAAGTAGTAAATAGATATGAATAACTACTTTGAATGAAAAACAAGTTACAGAATTACAAAATAAAAAATCTCAGAAAAACACTAAAAACCACCCTTTTACTACCTTATAATAGCAACATTTGCTAAGGCCTTACAATGGTTACTAGGCAACAGAAATGTAGTATAGAGCTTTGAGAGTTAGTATTAGGTAATGTAGATCAATAAAACTAAGCACTATAAGAAAACTTAGAAATTTGCTAGAAATTTAAAAAAAATATTTTTATACTACCTGCTTAGAACCTGCCACGCCCAAGGATTCCTAAATGGATTGAAGAAAACTCAAAAAAATTCAGGATAAAATTTCCATCTGTTCAAAAGTTATCTCAAAAAACGCCCGAGTAGGAATAGAGTTAGACGTATTTTCATTATGGCTACAACGATATACAAAGTAAAACTGCGTTTTCATTGTTTCACAGTGCTTTAATACATTGCTTTCAAAAAACTAAAAACTCTAATCTATCGGTACAGGAAAAATTATCTTTTAATTATGTCCAGACGTAAAAATATAACTTAAAACTGTATACCAACATCTTGCTTTTCTCCTAACACCTATGCAAATTGCAAATATACTTGTTTGAAACGAACAGAAAACTTAAATCTTAAAATCTCGTGAGGGAGAAGGCGAAACAAGAGCAAGAAAAATTCTAGAGGAGAATTTATAGCGATTGTTTTCTTAAACCTAGAAATTTAAAGCTATAACTAGGAATAAACCACCAGTAGCTCAAAGATATATCTTGAACGTTTCCATGTTTACAAAACTATATCTAAAAATTTATTCTCAACTGTTCCTGTACAAAGTATCACAATTTTAAGTAAAATATATATTTATATTTTTGTATTGTAAAACGCAGAAACATCTAGTTCTTGATAAAACCAGCTTGTCCAGTATGTAGACCTCATAGCGCTTCACATGTCTTCCCTACTGCTTAAAAGTATAAATGTAATTGTAATTCGTTGGTAGCCAAATATTGTAATCTTGGTTTCAACATATTTACTCAGTTCATATTAATACCGAAACGTTGGTTGAAGGATTCAAGTTGATGTAAACATTATGATCAAATCAACTTTGAATTCATAAAGATGAGAAATTCAAACAGTAATTGTATCCATTTTGAAACTGGTTCCATGAACCCAACCTTGTAACCAGGCGTGAAATGAGCCTGGGTACGAGGTTGTCATGAACCCGAACATTTTACAGAAGCAGAAACAAAAATGATGAACAATATGTAGTATCTAAGGATTTCTCTTCCATTATTTTACAAATTTAAATGGATAGATGACGACACCTAGGGTCAACAGCGTTACTTTCAAACGGATATAATCGTAAGTTGTACTTCCTATTGTGTCACGAGGTTCGAAACGATAGTAAAAAGTACTTCAACTTTTAAATTACGTGAATTCATATGAGATTTTAATTTAAATGGTGTTTTACTCGGGGTCGGTCATCATTCATCGGATTATTATGCGTTTTATTAAAAGTATTGACCACAAATCGCCACACATACCATGGAAATTTTAAACGATCATAAAATATTCGAGGTTAGTTGATTTCATGACGAATTCGGACAAATATGTTGAAACCATGAATTTTTCCCTAAGTATTACATAAAAAATTAGTACAAGTTTTAAATAATGTTTAGCGTGATAAAACTCATTTCTAGGAGATATTGGGGTGAGGTGGGGGTATGAACTAGACCATCGTGCTGAACGCATAGCTATCCCTTATGCTACGTCTCTTGAAGCTTGCTCTTTTCTCCTGTGAATCAAACAGAAACTCACTAAGTGCAAGCTAAAATAAGTTTACCGGCTAATTTCATGTAAACACTTGCTTCTTGAAATGAAGCTCTTCTTAAAATAAGAAACAAGCTGAGACTGCAGATGTTCTTTCACCAACTTCGTCCACGAAGACTAACGATCTCCTACCGCGACGCTTGTTATTTTGTTTCAATAATTACTATAGGAGGTAATTTAAAAACAGAACACACGCCTTTGGAAGATAAGTTCCCAAAGAAAAAGCTATATTGCAAAATAAAAACTATACACAAACGAACTTTGAAAAACATCTTATTCTCTTCCTTTTTCACCCTTCACGGGCCATCAACGAAATACTAATTTATTGTGGGTACTGATCATCAATCCAGAGGTTTGGGCATTCTAACCTACAGGTTATACAAAATGCAAGGAAGATCTGTTATTACGTACAATGAACAGCTGTATTGGTGAAGAAGGAAGTGTAAACTTGATCTGAACAAAACTTTAAAAACGATTCCAAGGAAGAAAGACAAAGGAAACTGAAAGAAAAGGAAATTATTAAAGAATAAAAGCGGAATACAAATGAATAAAAATGGAAGTCACAATTCGCCGGAAAGAGGAATGCAATAAAACGAGAGTGAATGCATTATTACTTATTATAGTGTGGCACTTAACAATCTTTTTATGGCGCAATTTGGAACGTAATTAAAATTTGCATGACACGATTCCTTCACGTTGTTCATTTGCAAGAAGGTTTTACCAAAGAAGCTGCTTTATCTTACCCATTACCAAGAGTGTTATGAGATTTATGAGATGAATTTTTAAAACATTAACGCAGGCATGTATACACAGAATGCACAAATACTCTTTGCAGGTCTTACAGTCCTTTATTTGCAGTATAGATTCACCCACAAACACACGAGATTACCACAGCAAGTTCCCTGGAAATAAACTAGATTTAGCAAACTTGTATAGAACATCGGCAAAGAAGCAAGAAATAAACAGGGGACTTACTCTCCCACTGCTAGACGGCCTACCTCTGAGGGACTTCAGGACATCGTTAAACGCATTGATCCAGGATAGCATTTCTGTGGGACTTTCTGCCTGGAATTACCATAACAGTAATAATAATTATAAAAATAATAATAATATATTAATATTAATATATTCGATCATTCACCATTTGTTCATCACTCACCATCACAAACACTATCATTATCAACATTAGCATAATTTTGATGACTGTCACCATCATCAATTTCATCAATTTTCCATAATATTTCAATTATCACCATCAACTAGGTCGATACCCTATCTTTACCAAGTAGCGTAGTATGCTTGCGACAGAAAAAACAAATTAGAGTGGAAGTACTGGACATGAACAAAATTAACGATGGTAAAAGTTGTTTGAAGATATTGCATATATGACAACCTAAACATAAACAGATATCAATCCATATCCTAACCATCTTGTTCCCACTGCTTGCATCAGTATCATCATCGCTGTATTTTCTTCATAAGCATCGTCACAAGCATTATCCCCCATAACCATCTGCATCATCACAGTTAACTCCATCGTCATCAGCACCATCATCACAGTTAACTCCATTATCAGCACCATCATCACAGTTAGCTCTGGCATCATTATCAGCACCATCATCACAGTTAGCTCCATCATTATCAGCTCCATCGTCACAGTTGACTCCATCATTATCAGCTCCATCGTCACAGTTAACTCCATCATCAGCACCATCATCACAGTTGACTCCATCATTATCAGCTCCATCGTCACAGTTAACTCCATCATTATCAGCTCCATCGTCACAGTTAACTCTGGCATCATTATCAGCACCATCATCACAGTTAACTCTGGCATCATTATCAGCACCATCATCACAGTTAACTCCATCATTATCAGCACCATCATCACAGTTAGCTCCATCATTATCAGCACCATCATCACAGTTAGCTCCATCATTATCAGCACCATCATCACAGTTGACTCCATCATTATCAGCACCATCATCACAGTTGACTCCATCATTATCAGCATCATCATCACAGTTGACTCCATCATCATCATCAGCAGCACCGCTATCATCAGTGTTATCAATATCAATAAATGCTTGTCATCAATGACCATTAGTTAAATTATAATTTTCTTAATTAGCCACTGAACAATTCCTACACTAAGTAATTTATCTAATGTAATAAAACGCAGTCAAGGACTGCATGGGCTTTTGCCATTATTCAAAAAAGAATGAAATAGAATTCAAAAAAATATTGTAGTAAATATTATGATGATTAAGGGACACAGGGAAGTGAAATTAATGAGTTTCCTTTAGGGAAGGACTGGGTACTTTGTATCTTCTTAACGTTTAGTGCAAATAGCCCGTATCCCATTAATTTCATTACTTTGTAAATACAAATTTGTAGAGCACTCTATATCCAGAAACCTGTATTCTAAATATCCCGTATTACTTTAATTTTTTTCTCAAATATCCCGTATTGAGTGATCCTGGAATCGTTATGTCTTACATTACACTCACGTTACAAGACGTTAGCTTCCTTTACAGAAGGAAGACAGAAGACCCAAAATCAAAGAAAACATTTTGCCAGACACTTACTTGGATGAGAAAGGTTCTGTTGGGTGTCACAACTTCAAAAAGATTTTCTCGATGTCCTTCCGAGCTGTCGGAAAATAAACTTGTACATATTATTTTAACACCTTCAACCTCTGTGCGTTTTTCCCACATCTTTAACTATTTTTAAAATGTTGATTAAACAGATATACAGAATACGTATGTAACAGTAAATTTTACTCTCTGTAGCATGTGGATCTGGCTCTGCTAACGATGATAACAGTGTATTTTAGATGTAATGCATACACAATTTGGGTGGGAGAGGTTGGCGCAGTTGGTAAGATCTCTGCATTCCAACCACAAGGTCCCCAGTTCGATCCCTGGCTCTGCCAAGATTTGAACTGATTTGTTCTTTCCTGCCTAAGCTAACTCAGCTTTCCATCCCTCCGGGGTAGGTAAATGAGTACCAGCGTCTGCTGGGAGCTAACCTGCGATGGATTAGTGTCCCGTCCTGGGGGAATCAAAGACTCTCATCCGCTTAACACTACAAAAACCAGAGATAAGAGCTGGATCCATGGGCCACTTGGATCATAAAGGATTTAGCTTGGCTTAGCTTACACACTTTTAGACAGTTTTTAAACTGACGTAATCAACGACCTTTGCGGTTTTGATATTAACTTAGTAAATGAAATGGAAATAATCAGCTTCAGTGACATTCCAACTCTTCACCTCCGCATTATCGGTGCAGCGCCTTTAACAAATGAGTTATAAAGCAGCAGATTGCTTTCAGTGGGTCCATCTTTGCCGCCTAAAGTTGTACAAGTATTGATATTGTGTTTGATAGCTGATAAGATCACCGCACTCTCATCGGAAACATGGACACGTTCAAGTAATTAAACTTCACGAAAAGCCACAGAGTGAAAGAAAGCACAGCAGAATTTGTCAGCCAAATATCACAAACTCTCAAATCAATTTGTTTTGGGGTTTATAAGATTGTTCTCTGGAGGGTTCTCTTAATTAATGCTTCATCCTCTCTAAATATATTAACTGCAGTTATTACCTTGAAACGTTTTAAAGCTTGGTATTCAACAAGCACTGTGTATAATACATGTATGCAAGACAAAACACTGAAAGATTTACCTCATACTTTCTCGGACTTTTGAAATATCTGTTGTTGGAACTGTTCTTAAAGGATCTTTGTCCTGTGCAAAGGATAAAAATATAACAAGTACTAGATTAAGCGCACTGTCATTAATTTCATTTTCCTTTTTTTCTTCAACACCATCACCATCATAATTACTACCATCACCAACACTGCAACCACCATCAAATCATTAAAATAAATGTATTACCATCAACGTTACCAGTACTATCAGTATATTTACTGTATAATCGTATCTGTCACTTCTACGTTACATTTTATTATATGATATATGATACGATACGATATATGATATGATATGATATGATGTGATGTGATGTGATGTGAGGTGAGGTGAGGTGAGGTGAGGTGAGGTGAGGTGAGGTGAGGTGAGGTGAGGTGAGGTGAGGTGAGGTGAGGTGAGGTGAGGT
>JANCMA020575329.1:0-19801 GCA_024336925.2 Zoanthus solanderi
TTTGTATCAGAAATCTCACTCGTTCGCTGCGCTCACTCGTTCGATTTCAGATACTTCACCAACTCGTGTGAAAACCCCGTACGCACGCGCTTTCCATGAAGTAATCTCTATATCTCAACTATTCTCATTTTGTTTAGACAGACATTTGGGGTAAAATTCTATAAAACTAATGTTCAAGATAAACACTCATACTTTCTAATTTGAGGACTGTTTTGTTATTCAACTTCATATTAACCTTGAAATGGATAATGCAATGAGACTAATGTCATGGTATACAATAATGTATGACCACAATAACCACAATGAAGAGAAAGAACCAAATATAGAAAATAAATTGTACATAATAACCTTACCTTGCAGTAGTCTGTTGTACAAACAAATTCGTATGACCCACAGTGAAGTTCAGGCCTGTCATATAGATCCACCCTGTGGCCCTGATGATCCAGATGACAAAAATACTCTGGTGGTACTGTTGGGTTTACAAAATGAAAATCTCTTGAGTTTTCTCATGTTGAACCAAGTTGATTTACAGTGTAGATAGGGCCATTGTTTACAAACTGCTTCATTAGCACATAAATTAAAGCCGTGCATAAACAGATATAAACAAGATTGGAGTTTAAAATTAGAGGAGACAAACAAAATGAATCTGCTTCATTTGCATAGAACTTAAAGCCGTGTATAAACAGATATAAACAAGATTGGAGTTTAAGATTAGAGGAGACAAACAAAATGAATGTGCTTCATTGGCATAGAACTTAAAGCCGTGCATAAACAGATATAAACAAGATTGGAGTTTAAAATTTGAGGAGAAAAACAAACTAAATCTGCTTCATTAGCACAGAACTTAAAGCTGTGCATACAAAGATATAAACAAGATAAGAGTTTAAAATTAGAGGAGGCAAACAAACTGGAGAAACATTCAGACCTAAGTTGTATACAGGCAGTTTCCCAAGGTATCAGAGTCAGTTCAAAACACATCAAATAGCTGGGAAACAACACTCTTAATGAACCGTACATTAACCATAAAAGTCCAGTTAAACTGCAGGAATAGTTTTAAATATGTCAGGCTCATGTTATCAGGGAATCTTGTGTCTGAAAGAAAAAATGAGTACTTTTGGTTTTTTTACCATAGGTATGATAATCAAGCAAAAAATACAACAATACTTTGCTTAAATAAAACATTAAACATTTCATTAATGAAGATCTAGTTCAAGATCAAAGATTGATTTTTATGCTTGTTAGGTTAAATAATCAAAAAACTAGTTAATAGACATTGCAACGTTCTGTTTTTGAAAATAAGATAAAAAAGGGAAAACCTGATGACTAAAATACAATGCGGTATCATGTATGCAACTGTTTGACATCACTAAGTATATTTTCCAATGAACTGTAGAATTTAGTTACCTTCTGAAGAATATGTACATATATTACAAGTGAATCGCCTGCCACCATCAATGAACTGAACAAAGGGGTTGATATATGCTCGGCATCTGTTGCATCTCACTGGTCCACTGGCTCCATGGTCAACTATTCTTAAAGGAGCCTGTTATAATAAAAAAAAAGATGCATTAAAATACCATCAGAAATGTAAAGACATCCAAACATGAATGCTAGCTCACCCTTACGCAATGCACAGCTAACACACAAAGAAAATTTATTCAAAGTTCATTTCTGTTGGAGATCACTATAGGAATAAATCTTTTAAAGAATGATAGATAAAGATGAATGATGATAGTTTACAACATGAATTCCTTTGGTAACCATACATAGTGATATTGTCTTCAGTCGGTTGAAAATGAAATGCATGGATGAATGGGAAGTTGGGTGGAATGAATGGGTGGATAGCTGATTAAGCAATATGACGTAAAATACTATGTGGAAGGAGAAACATTTTAAACACAAGAAGGTAATAGATGATAATCACCAAAGTCCCAATGTACCAGTTAAATCAGCATAATAAATGATAGCAGACATATTGGAAGGCAGCTACCTGGATGGATTAATAGAAGGTTGAGCCAAGAATGGATGAAATAGGTTGATGGACCAAGGTTTGATTCCATGCAGGCCAGCCAGACTCAGTAACAACTAAATGGCAAGTGGTATAATTAGTTGTAATAAATTGAACTCTTTGAATATGCCAAATACCTCTGTTGGGGGTAGATCAGCAAACGGTGTAACATTCAGGGCAAGTGGGATCTCACTGGCATTTTTAACATCTTGATTTGTAGGTACATTATACATGGTACTTCGCATAAAACGTGGGCTGCAGTTGCCTAAAAACGGCAATAAATTAACTTAAACAGTCTAAGCTTTATAACTTTTATGTTCAAAGATTGTTATCAACGTTATATGTGGTCAAGCAATATTATTTTGTTTCATTTAAAATTATCCTGGATTGGTGTCGTGCAAAGACAACAAATGCCTGAGACACATTTAACCACATTACAAGACTTTAAAATCAGAACCTAATGAAGTAGAGAATGAACAAAATGTATGGCAAGAAAGGCAAAATTACACATGTTCAACTGGCTGGTTGGTTGAGTACACAGCAACCCAGCTCATACATACAACTTTTTAATGTCTTTTTAGCAACAGGGATGTCCTCAAGAGCTATAAACAATGAATTGCAAGAGCCAAAACATAAATTAAATTCAACTGTACTTCTGGTCTGCTTTCCATTTCTGAACTAACGTCTTGTGACTTGGTCGAAAAGGAAAAACTTATATACAGTCTGTAAATTATTAATCTCTAACATAGGCCTGAACCCAAAACTGATGTACCTAAAATACTCCTTCATATTAATTGGACTATTAGAGTACAAAACAATAACAAATAAACAGCTTAAATTTAAACGGAATGTGAGTTGAGCACTTAATATATATAGCAAATTTAAAATATTTGTTTCTACCATCATCTTTGACAGCAAATGGTGTTGTTACGAGTGGGGGGACTCTTCCTCGGGTATTTGTGCAGAAAGGTACATCTCTATGTGTGTCCATGTCATCTTTCATTACTTGGATCTACAAAATAAAAAAAACTAACTAATCACTTCCAAATAAACATACTCTATACTGAAAATGTTGAATATCAATTGCAAGTTGATTTAAATCGACTCTTTAGAAGCAATCATCCACAATTTTAATTCACAAAAATCAATAATCCTTTTTAATTACTGTACGGCTCCTAAGACAAATGCTAGCTAAGCTAAATGCTTTTCTGATCCTTGTGTTTCTAGGAGCTGGGACTTTTCCTCAGTTTCTGTAATGATAAGTAGACGAGGTGATAATCAAAAGTTTAAAGCTGATTATTTATAATCTATTTCACTTACAGGGCTTGGCATCTGATCTGGATCAATTCTTCTTTGTTGCTGCATGGGGGAACTCATTGGCGATGGGCCACTCATGCCTCGTTGCTGTGGTGTGCCTGGTTGGGGAGGTCCCATTGGTCCTGAACCCATAGGACCAGGGACCATTCCTGGCATGGGCCCTGTTCCTGGGTAATTAGAAGGCACCTAAAAGGACAATCTTATGTTGAAAAAAATTATCTGAGGAGAACTTAGTGCAATGATAAAAATTGTGACCTTCCATGGGATTTCGTACACTAACGGTTACCAGTTTAACGGGTAAAAACTAACGACTAACGAACGGGTAGCAAACGTTTTGAACGCTTTAACTAACGGTCTGAACGGGTAAGAGAAAAATTCTAACGACTTACAAAAACATTCAAACGGTTTGACACCTTTTTCCAAACGGTCTTCTTAACGGTCTTCCTAACGAGAAGCCTAACGGCCTACAGTTGAGCAACTATTTATCAAATGATTAAAACGTTTAATGAAACTTTCAAATAAAACATCGAACGAAAGTTAGCTGTTACGAAAACGGACACCTGGAAGTAAAATTGGTGAAGACATCCCACGCTTTAAATGTAGCGAGTTGCCAGTGAATTTAATTTAGGGGGTCTTCGTTTTCTAGGGGGTCTTCGTTTTCTAGGGGTCTTTGGTCTTCGATCTTCGGTTTCTAGACACCCCTTTATACTTGCCGTGTTTTTGTATTCTATTTCTAGCTCAAGCCTGCTTAATTTCGAATCGACAAAGAGTGGGGATAAAACATAACAGAGAAAATTACTTGCAAAAAAAGGGCTTAACTGCAGAATAAATGTGTAGCTAAAATCGAGAACAATAGTGAAAGAGTCGCGGCGGGGTATTCTGCAGTTACTCCAAAAAGGATTTCATGTTTACTTCTGTATATCTGAGGCAAGGCCGACCGGCAGTTCACAAAGTTAATGGATTTGACCAGTGGTGGACAGAAAAAAAGCGATTTCAAGTCAGTACGTCTTCGTTAGGCTTTGTTTAGGAAAATGACAAAATCTTATTGTGTTATTTTGTTAAGACGGCTATGACGAATTTGCTTTCTATTTTTGAGTTAAACTAGTTTCGGAATGCTGATCATGAAAGGAATGCTTACTGCATCAGTTCTTCGATTGAACAGCAAAATGATGCACAGCTGAACTTAGCACAATAATTTAGTTGAATTCTTTTAATGATTAAAGCGTAAATTTACAGTTAGATAAATCATACTCAACTTGTTTGTGATTCGCTTGGACAAAAATGGACAAAAATGGTTGCATTTCAACTCATTCGAGTGTCACTCGGTTATTCACGTCACAACAAAAACTGAATAACTGTATTAATAACTTGTGAAAAAGTTTTGATAGGAAATACGGAAGGATTCGATTAATAAAACCGTTACAACGACGGGAATAAAAATTAATTCTAAAGATCTTATTTAACGGGATAAACGTTTTTATTCTAACGACTTTCCTAACACAACTAAACGCTTTCTGCTTGAAATTCGAACGTTTTTTTCTAACGCTTTGAACGACTTTTCAAACGCTTCTAACGGCCAGTAGCATAATCCTAACGGTTTTTTAAACGCTTTTAACGCTTTTCTGAACGGCTCTAACGCTTACCTAACGGATATCTAACGCTTTTAGTTGCTAACGGGTAAATCGTTAATGTACGAAATCCCATGGAAGGTCACAATTTTCTGAAATCTATACTTTGTGTTGTGTGTATGAAATACAAAGCTATCGGTTATGTTTTAAGCATAAAAAATTTACTTTAATTTATATATTTAATATTCAGCAAGTTGTAATAATCAAATTTATTGTGTATAGATAAATATCATATTGTTTGACCTAATGTCAGTGACAAATGAAATCCCATGTCCTTACAAATGAAAAAATTTAAATCCAAATGAATAATTAATAATTACTAATTAACCATTAATTGACTCGTTTTCATATTTTTTTTTTGCTTTATGAAAGAAAGACTCTGCTCAAGTTGTGCAAACTTTATTTATTTTATGCTAGATTATTAATGTTCACACATCACCACATTCTGTATGTATTAAATCAATACACAGCTTTAAACCCAAACAATGAATAATCAAATGAAAGTTAGGATGCATTTGTGGTTTAAGGAATACTAATTCTGTCAACACGAAAAAGCTATCAAGTCAAGGAAGAACCTGTGGGTGTCCTATCTATGATTCAGATTTATTCAGGCAGAAAAACAAATTCAGGGTTGGAAATTAACATATCCCCATTCGCTGATGCTGTAGTAAAGCAGTACTCCTAAAACAGTCCCCAACAGGTGAGCAAGAACTAATTTTAAGCATTTCTACTAATTACACACTGGTCAGTTTGACTTTAACTCTAATTGCTAGATTGCACATCACTTACAACTTCTTTGATAATTTAATATTATCATCTTTAATCCTTTTACCTTTTATGTTAAAGGTTTACTGTATTAAATAGATTTAACAATCAAATTAACAAAAAACAACTAAATAAAAGTATCAGTAACTTTGCCGTAGGTGAGATCACAGCTGCTAAGGAAGGTCACACATTTTCATGACAGTTGAAGAGTGCCAAAGTTTAATTTATAATTTTATCAGTGATAAGTGTGTAATAACTTTAAAATTCAAATCAATCTTTCATTCAATTAATCAAGATATTAGAAATTTTAATCAACAGTGATTTAGATAAACATATACAAGTAAAAACTAAAGATAAAAGTCCGACCTTTCGGCGACATCTTTTCGCCATTGTCAAGGAAAACTGAATTAACTATGCGATTACAGAAGTAACTAAGAATCGAGAATTTACAATTAGCATAAATTAGACAAAGCCCTTAGCCGAATAGAATCTGACTGTACATTTAAACACGGTCTTAATTGTTTAATGAGTAACATCTCATTTACAAGACAATTGAGAAGGTCATCCGGAACCATGCCTGCATGTCTATTGTCGTAATGTTTCCCAATTGATGAAGTCTTGCTTCTATGTCCATCCATGCGTACAAACAGTCTTTATCGCGGTCTGAAGCTATGACAGAAAACACTACTCGGATCGTTATACCCTTTAAAGACCAGAAGTCTGTTAATATCGTGAAGACACAGCTAAAAGAACTCAGTGTGAAGCTTCAAACTACCGTCCAGCCAGTGTTTACGAGTCTCAAGATTGCCCAGGAGTTCCTGACAGACGAACCAAAGCCTCAGCTCATTGATCAACAATGCGTGGTATATCATTTCAAGTGTGACCAGTGCGATGCTGGTTATGTCGGATACACCCATGGGCATCTGTTCATACGCGTGGTTGGACATAGAAGCAAGACTTCGTCAATTCGGAAACATTACGACAATAGACACGCAGGCATGGTTCAAGATGACCTTTTCAATTGTTTTTTAAAAAGTTAAAAAAGTAAAAAGTTCTGAAAAAATGCCAGATCAAGTTTGTCTTGTAAATGAGATGTTACTTATTAAACAATTAAGACCATGTTTAAATGTACAGTCAGACTCTATTCGCGCTAAGGTCTTTGCCTAATTTATGCTAATTGTAAATTCTTGATTCTTAGGTACTATTGTAATCGCATAGTTAATTCAGTTTTCCTTGACAATGGCGAAAAGATGTCGCCGAAATGTCGGACTTTTATCGTTAGTTTTTACTTGTATATATTAGAAATTTTAATTTTTAATTTCATAATTCTATTTATTTAGTTTGAAATTATTTTTTATTCAATGAAAGTCATTCATTCAAGAATAGTTAAATAATTTACAAGTGAATTGATCGTGAATCGTTGAGTGATCAATAGTTATCTCATCATTTATATAAATGAGAAAGGTACCAAATTATTCAGATCAAACACAATGGCAAGACTGTACATGCATGTACACATGACTTTACAGTTAAAAGAATCAGATCATCCATTGTTTTATATTTTGTGTTGTTGAATGAAAAGTTGTAGTGATCAAAGAAAATAACAATTTTCAATAAAGTGCCTCGCTTCCTTACAGCTGTACTCACAGGTTGTTGTGTAGGTATACCCATTCCAGTCCCTGCTGCGTCAACCTGACCTGGACTTGGCATTGACTGGACAGGGCTAGGTGGGACATGACCAGGATATGCCCGCCGCCCTCTATGGATCCCACCATGCGATGCCCCTGTAGCTAACGTGCTCATAGGTGCAGTTACACCTCCTACTGGTAGTGAAGATTGAGTCATTGCCTGTCCCACAAAACTATCTGACTGTCCAGGCATTTGTTCACTAGACTGTGCACCAGCTGCCATACTTGCAGCAAGCATAGTACCACTAACCTGTGTTGCTGGAAAACCACCCATACCAGGCTGTGAATAGTGCTGTGATCCAGGTACAGTTCCAGAAGGTTGCGACATCCCCATAGACAGGGGAGGTGCACCAATATTGCTTTGGGGCATTCCAGGTGAAGGAGCACCAAATCCCATCGGCAGTTGTCGCATTCCCATATTAGTTGATGGTGCACCAAAACTACTTTGAGGTTGAAGTGGCATCATTGGACCAGATGATGGTCCTGCTCTACTTGAAGGAGGAACTTGACTGGCTGGGGATTGACTGGTTGGAATTGTCCCTGCTTGATGAGTGGCCATATTAGTTTGAGGACGACTCATTGGAGGTGCACCTGTTTGTGAAGGAGTACTATGAGGCTGTGGCTGCACTCCTGTTGGAGGTGTCCTTGGCTGCTGCTGTGGTGGTCCTCTCTACACAAAACATAAACTATTGTTTCTCATTTGCAGTCTGAATTATTCAATTAAGAAATCCAGATTTACAAAGTTGTTAAGTTTCAGACAAAAAATGTATCAATTGACAGCTTGCTTTTATTTTAAAAGGAGAGGAAAAGTGATAATATTTTAAAAAGAAAATATTTTACACCCTTGAAAACTTTCAGATCCATTTACAAGCAATTGAAGCTGAAGCTTGTGAGAGAACTTAGTTACCTGGAAAGATTTCAAGGAATCTTTTACAAGTGAAAACTAGTTGACTTTATTGTTACTGCATGTCAAAATGTAAGTAAAAGACTGTTTTTACACTTAGTAACTGGTGTTTTTTCATTTTCTCCAAATATTCCTTCTTGTTTGTGTTCTTTTGCAAGCATTCTTGTAAAATCACTTACTTAGTCTCAATTTTTTCAATAAGCTGCAAATCTTTAAAACTTTTAATATCTATTTATCTAATTCTATTAGGCTTACTATTGTCTTTGAGCTGTTTTTATGAAATTCAGCACACAAAGTGGGCTCAGGTACTATCAATCAAATTTGAAATGAAAAGTAACTCAATGCCAAAAAATATTTTACAAACTAAAATGTTAAATCCAATTTCATAGAATTTATTGAACACAAACTGAAAACAATATTCTGAAAAATGTTTTCAGATGGTGGATCAGATGGAAGATGTCCACATTGAAGATTGACAACAAGTAACACTTGCTTCAATCATACAAAGTTAAGAACAGATCACAGCTGAATTTAAACTTAATTTTAGGAATAGAGTTGATATGAACACAAATTTTGTTTTGTTACTAACTACATTAATGGAAACTGATTATTAATATTTCTCATTATCAACCATTCAGAAAAGTTTTCAATTTGTTTCAAAAACCATCAAGAAGTAGTTTAAATATCCATTGTTAAGGTTATTATCCTTAAACACTTTTATAGTGTTTATTCATGGTGTTTTTACTACAATTACACTCCTCTCCTACATGGTTCTGTAACCAAACTTTTAAGTCACTGGCCATTTTTCCTTCAACAAAAAGTTTCAATCTCTTGGTGTTTGAGGTAACATTCCACATCTTCAAATATAAAATACTGTTTTGCAAATACAATATTTTGTAAACAAACTAAACTTACTGAAGTCTTTTCAAAATTTCAGAAATTGAGATTATTTTAGCTGCATGTCCATCCTTGATTGTAGACCTAAGGGAGTTATTGAATCTACAGGGTAGATGACGAATTGCAACTGTATATTGTGGATTAAGACAAACATCTACAAAAGCTTAATAATGAAACATGGTAAATAAAAGTTACTAAAAGTGAAAAGGCAAAAGAGGTAAATTAGAGATAGCTTACAGTTGCCCTATGCATCAAATGGACAACGATGAAAAAATCCAAGACCTGATGATGATGATGATGATGATGATGATGATGATGATGATGATGATGATGATGATGATGATGATGGTGATGGTGATGATGATGTTGATGATGATACAGTATGAACAAACTGTTAATATTAAACTTGACATTTAAACTGTATGATGAAGGTAACAAGAGTGTGCAAAAAATTCAGGGTTAACATCAATTTTATGCCATACAGTAAATAGCTTGCAAAATAGAATAGGCCCAGAATATCAGGATAATTAAAGTTGGATCTTTATAGGCCACTTCTTTGCTAGACTGAAAACAAAAAATACATAATTTAACTATTATGTGTAAGATGATGTATAATTTACCCCAGGAGTTTGAGATGATTGCCATCCACTTTGACTCTGCTGACCTGATCCCATGTTTAAACTACTCATCTGCTGTGTCATCTGTAATATCACATGAACACTGGTTGACATCTTTTAGTCTAAACTTGAACCATAAAATCACCATAGAATCAATGGAGTTACACTGGGTTAGTGACACTGCTGTACATTACAGCTGAGTTTCACCTTACCAGCTTTGATGTTCTATTTATAATTTTGAGAGATTTCTTAAAAATATCACAACATATGAATTTCACCTTCCATTGTAGTCTTAACCACCTTTGAAATATGTTTTAAAAAAAGATGTCATCATAATAATTGCAACATAAATTTATTTTTTTCTCAAGGGTCTAAGACAAAACAAATTTCTTACATAAATTTCTTTTTTTCTCTAGGGTCTACAAAATGGTTGCAGATGTTTTTAAATGCTAAGACAAAACAAATTTCTTGAGAGCACTTAAAGTTCAGTTAACTAAGATCCCTGTTTGTTTTGAGAATCTATTATAATTTTTCATTATTGACAGCATTTACATGGATCACAAAGTAACTTGGAAGCCAGAAATGTTATCTTACCAACAATTAAATTTCCTGGCTTCCCATGCAAACATATTTATTTCAAAGTTATCCAACCACAGTTACAGGGCAAACTAGATTAACTTTTTAACAAAATACTACAACTTCTTACAGTCACACCAACTAAAAAATTAGAGGTTCAAATTTCATGGTATCTTGGTGCTATTTGAATCAAACATCTGGAATCAATTGTGGAAAACATAATGAAATGGGCAAAAGCTGATACTATGTTAACAATCCAGGGAAAACATTACATTGAGCATAGTATTCAATCAAAATACTAATAGTGAAAGATTTAAAATGTGCCCCTAATCAGTGACCAGGTTAAATAATTAATGCCTGGAGGTAACAATGAAAAGGATGATTGCAAACTGCCACAGTGTTTCTTAACAAACAGTTTTAGAAAATATTACTATAAGTTAGACAACATCAAACAAGAAAATAAAACACTGATGTTTCAAATGTTAATCCTTTGTCAGAGTGAACAAGAAGTTAACATTATATAGCATTGAAGTTTGTCACATTATTTGTTTCCTGAAATAACCTTCAATGTTGTACAAGTTTATATGTAACTCTAATTTTTGTTTCAACAAAAAAAAAGAAACTAAAGTTTCTCGGCTACATGTAAACATAAAGAAGTTTTCTTTACTTGCCTGGAAAAGATTTTTAATAAGTAAGAAAACTCAGCTTTCAATGTTTCAAAGGCCTTACTTACAGAAAGAAAGTTAACTACTATCCATGCTCACCCGTTGCTGTTGTTGTGAAAGAACTGATGGCTGGCTATATGAAGGCTGTTGTGCCAAAGGTGTTCGAACCATTGGCTGGTTCATTCCAGGTGTTACTTGTTGGTGTGGTGTCCCAGGAGGAATTGGACGTGGCATTTGTGTCATTTGTGGAAGCTGCTGATATGAAAGACCTCCCTACAAGACAAAAAATATTCCACAGTTCTAAAAACCACCTAAAACACTTATTAACAAATTATCCTTAATTTAATAGCAACTAGACGCTCTAAGAGCGCTTACACGGACTTCCTGTATGAAGAGCCTATGTTGGTTCTGATAGATCTAAGCATAGTGCGCTGACTTTTGTATGCAGGAATAAAGCTTGCTTTCACCTGACATACTTTTTATTTGGTAGCCTGAATGTATTCATGGGTAGTAGACATTATGCATGATGTATTTGGTGGTCAGCGCAGAAAAATCTTAATAAAAAAGCAACATCACATCAGCAGTCCCTAATTGGGCTGCCTGTGGTAAGTGCAAATCCTTAAAATGTGAGTTTTGGACTTATGGTATAGTTTACAATCTTGCACGTCCAACCATGGCCACCCCGCATAAATTTTGAACAAGTTTTTGTCAGGTTTCTGACAAGTTTGATGGCTGTTGATCACTTTCTATATACTAATGCACAATCCACTGAGGATACTGTTTTCTGTTTTTCGCAGCTTTTTATCATACGATCCATCAAACTTGTCAAAAACCTGTTAAAAACTTGTATGAAACTTAAGCAGGGTGGCCACAGTTGGGCATGCCAGATTGTAAAATGATACTTCCATTCCCCAACATACATTACAGACTATGCAGGCTGCCTAACCTGCACAAAAACTTAACATGACTGTAAATTGCTGATTGACAAAACTTTTTGAAGTCTAAATAGTTTGCTAGTATAATTTTCATTTCAAATAAAAGCATTTTTTATTATCAGTATTGGTTCAATAACTTCATTATTTTAAATTTGGTAGACCTCTCAGCATTATGAACCTCAAATCAACTGATTTGCTATCTTTTCTTTGCTGATGGTCCACTTTTTGTATATTGGAATAATTATAGAATACCCTGCCACTGTCATTAATATAATTCTGCACATTTCTTTTTAGAGAACAAAAAATACACAGAATGAATCACTATGTCATTACCGACAGTTGTGGGGTATTCTATAGTTGTGCCTGTATATTAACCATAATCAAACTGAACTAAGCATCAACAAACAAAATCTCAAAATTAGAATTTTGCTGTTACTTAAGGAATACACAAAAATGAGATTAATTCCAGCCAAGACTTTTATTTATGAAAAAAAGAATAAGAACTTCTTTATACCATATTCAGCAATAACCTATTATCATTTATTTATTTAAAATTTTTAAAAGTCTCTTTTTTAAATGTACAACTTGCAATTATATCATATAATTACTGTTTCATCTGGGTTCTCCGCACTATGATTTTTCTCCGCAAGAAATGCTACGAGCAAGTCATGAACACTCACATGAGAAAGTTTTCACGACTAATCAACAAGGAAATATTTTGAATATCTCATCATATGATCTCTCGTTCTTCGAAAAGCTTGTTCTCTGTCAAGGTTTGAATTTTGTATTACCTCAACCAGTATCCTCAGTAGAAGTAAAGGCGAGTTTCAAGAAAGCCTACTGGAACACTGAACATAATCTAAGTAGTGACAAACAGAAAGAGCTGGCCGCCGCCATGCTACGTTCAGTTGCCCTCAACTATATTGAACGAAAAGGCCCAAGACCACCAAAGACTCTGCTATCAGCCATCAAGCAGTTAAAAGGGCGTGAGGATATTGTGGTTACCAAACCAGACAAAGGGTCGGGCATAGTAGTCATGGACAGATCTGAATATCTACGTTTGTTAGCTGCCTCAATTAGTGATACAAATAAGTTCCGCAAAGTCCCTGCGGAGAGGCCAAAGACCAAAGGAAGACCTCCGAATTACTACCATCCACTTTTTGATAAGGAGAAACTCGTCGAGTCCACCGTGCGTAAGATTCTCCCTGAGAGCATAGCTAATTCTGTCAGATCAACGGGATCCAGACTGGCGCATTTGTATGGTCTGCCAAAAACTCACAAAAAACAACTAGCCATGCGTCCGATATTATCCGCCTCGAGCACTTACAATTATACTTTGGCTAAATGGCTTGACAGTAAACTCAAACCTCTATCTTGGAATGAACACACTGTCACAGACGTTTTTGAATTTACTAATGAAATCCGTGAAATGGAAATCCCCTTGGGTGAGATCTTGGTGTCATACGATGTTTGCTCGCTTTTTACGAACGTGCCGTTAGACGAAACAAATGATATCCTGGTCAACAAAGCGTTTAAGAACAACTGGTTTAACGCCACATACGATCTCAACATTACGAAATCGGACCTGACTGATCTCCTAAGAATCGCGACTAAAGGCCAACTGTTTCAGTTTAACGGAACACTTTACGAGCAGGTTGATGGTGTTGCAATGGGGTCCCCGCTGGGACCCTTATTAGCTAACGTCTTTATGTGTTCTGTCGAAGAGGTATTGAAGCAAGAAGGGAAATTACTAGCTTTCTACCAACGCTATGTTGACGATACCCTTACGACCATGCCGGATGTGACTGCCTCTTTCTCCTTTCTGAACACCCTAAACCACGCCCATGTCGCTGTCAACTTTACCATGGAGCTTGAAACTAATGGTGTCCTCCCTTTTCTTGGTGTAAATTTGATCAATCGAGCGCCTCGTGTGGAAACAAAAGTGTATGCTAAACCAACTAGTACTGGCCTGTTACTACACCATCACAGCCACGTTGATAACCGTTATAGAAAGGGCTTATTAACAACGATGCTCGACCGTGCATATCGATTATCCCCTATTGTTTAATCAGGATCGACTTTTCAAAACATTTTAATGATTATATTTATGAAGTTGAAGCGGCATCTGCAAGATGCTCAAGGGGACCGAGATACTATAATAGAAAGCTATCTTTCGCTTGGATTTTAGTACTCGGAGATTTTAGCATTTCCAGGTGCTTTGCATGGCATTAATCTCTCTCTCCGACAGTTGAAACGAGTCCTTCACTCCAGAGGTTTTCAGCGAAGAAGAGTTCGTTCAAGTCTACAGGAAATTTTAGATGTCATCGACCAAGAGTTAAGTAAAAGTGGATCTTCATTTGGTTACAGGCAAATGCAGCAGGGGTTAAGGGTCCAGTACGGTCTGAATGTCAACCGAGAAACAGTTCGAATAATTTTAATATCTGGATCCTGAAGGATTCAATTACCGATCAAGGAGAATAATCAAGAAACGTAAATACTTTGGCAACCGTTCCTTTATCGACGTCCCTGAATCCAAAGGTAAATTAGCGCTAATTCCTTCCCTAATTAGAAATACCCCTACAGATTGCATTATTCAAGCTGATATCCAATCAAGGAGGGACTATTCCCAGGTTATTGTTTCGAGGGAAAATTTAGACCAGAGTATACTATCTCGGTCGACGTCACCCTTTACTTTCATCAGGGAAAGCTTGTTTGGGACATTGCTCAAAGTGGTGAGTACTCTGTCCTAGAAAGTGACAAGAGGGAAGTTCATGCTCTTCTCTTATATTACCCTGGATACTTTTTCTTCCTGTAACTATGGTAGTCAGCTATGACCTTGCATTTGCACTATACTAAGAGATGTTTGTATTAAGGTCCATCTCCCATAACTCCGAATCTGTGTTGGTACTCTTAGGTGCCTTATGGTCAATTTAATATGATTGCCAAACTGGAATGTTTTTCGGGCCATTTTCACATTGCACCTGACCCGCTTGGATTAGCGCGGTTATTCTCAGTTGGACGATCCTTTGTGCTCAACTTTGAACGTTACCCCTTCTTTTCCTATAAATTCCAACCCCCTCCCCCGGTTTACTTTGACACCCCGTTTATTAAATTTTCCTAGAAATGCTGACCCACCCGCCCCCCTACCCGTTAAATCTGTTCCCTTCCCGTTTATTAGGCTGTTTAAGAGTATCCTGTTTGCCACAGGGAAACAGATCTCAGCATTCACTCAATTCGATGATAGATTAGCTCATTACCTATTGGGATTGTTACATTTCTAACCTTTGCGAATCTAAGTATCCAGTACTTCATATAGGTTAATCAACCTTTGTTAAACGAGCCCGTTTTGCGAGGGCAAGTTTTCTGATTTCTGTACAAAAGGACGACAAAAAGCACTTTTTACTCGTGGATACGCATAGCATAGAAACAAGTATCGGTCATTTTGTTGTTTTCGTCGTTGTTACCTCAACCACGAGCAACAGCATGAACTTACGTTTTAGTAAAAAAGGAAAGAATTGTATTTCAAGGAGAAATGACCTTCAGGCAAACGAATTTGCGGGACCTTATTCCAAGTGGCAAGAGGGAGGGTGCAAATACATGGTCACGTGGTATGTTGCCATCAATACGTCATTAAACAGGAAACATGCTAAATGGTCGTAAATCCGCGAGTTCACCGAAGCGGTATTTTGATTATCTTCTATTTCCAATGTGAGAATAGACCTCACGACTTATCCAAATAGAAGGGATATTAGATTAGCATTTCAAGTGAAAATCCAGGGTGATACGTGCATGAGAAATGTGATGATTAGAGCGGTTTCCATCAAATTCCTGTATTGACTGGTTTTCACTAGACATCATTTCTGGACCCGTGCGCAAAGATCAGCTAAACTACAGGTTTATACAAAAACAACTTGCTGGTTGGGTGCACATGTTGATCATTGTTTGCCTACCAATAACAGGACACATTAATGAGATTCATTCAGTTGAGTGAAACCAGAATGAGATCGTAGTGTTCAAGAAGTGTGACAGGCTGTTGGTTTCATCAAACTGTTCAGTCATGCATACACCAAGTGTCCAATCATTCTCAACCATGTACCTGTACTCGCATTACTGCAACGATACTATTCTAAATATAATATGAAAATAACAAATCCTTGCTTTAATTATAGCCTAGCCACCTCCATGTGTACCTCTCCTCCGGCTGCAGGGAGCTCGGTCCACTTTTCTGATTTTCTGTGGAGTCGCCAGTGGAGAAGGCTACTTGTAGCCAAATTATAGCATTATACACGCTTTTTACTTTATAAGAACAACTTTATAAGAACAATGAGGCTAAGATTGGCTAAAAGTTAAGAACAATTTAAGAACAAGCTCAAGCTGAGGCTGAAAAAAGTGAAAATGTTTCTAGTTGAAACTTTACTGAATCTTGTAATTTATTCGCAATGTGCATGCTATTTAACGAGATTATATATGATTATTACTTACATATTGGCGATAATCACTAAACTCAGTCGACTGCATTGATATTAGGAAATACCAAAACGTAGTCCTTATGTTCCCTATGAGAGACTCAGCTTGTACATTTATCATCAGGATATTCTTAAGATCTTGAATGCATTGCCATTGGTAGCACTGTAGCGAAAGAGCAAAATCTCATCAAATTACAAAAAATGTGACACTTTTCCTACTGCTAACATCTAAAACCAGTTTCTGAAAATCTTTATTATTAAAATGCAGTTCTAAATAATAGTTTCGGAGGATGCTCATAAATCGAATGGACTATTTTAGGGGCTGGTCTGAATAGATCAGTGATATATATGAACATTAAAACAATCATTTAAAAGTTTGTGGTTCAAGTGATTTGTGTTGCAAAGCCTTCCAGACTGATTTACTCTGTTCGATTTTTGTGTACAGCTGCCCGGCACCAAACATCACATGTAGTTCAGTTTACATTCCTATGACACGCCTCTAGTTTCCACATGTTCAACTGTGATAGATGAGTTGTACAACTCCCAAGCGACTCCCTACAGGACGGTTTTACGTAAGGGTTTTCTCAAGTTGACGTAAGTAGCATGTGACAGCTTGCAGCAAACAGTGTACAGTGTGAATCCATATAATGCAGAAAGTACTTTATGGTGCACGCTACGTTGAGCCCTTTTCCCCAGCAAGCACAAGGTCAAACGTGGGTCATTTAAAAGAAAACACTTGATTTCTAATAGGTAGTTCTAGATTTTCGGAAGTTTATCGCACTATCCAAACCGTTCTTTGAGCTGGCTGTTTGGGTCAATGATCGTGCCAATGCTCGAGAATCGACACGCTTATGACCAACCAGAGTTCAGTACGTTGAAATCTAACTAAATTTAAGTTAATGAGGTCGTTCATGACGGCGTTCTGCCTATGGACCCACAATCAAGTAACGAATGTTTTGTTTTTCATTGCTATAATGTAAGCTTTGATCGCGCCGAGTATCAGCTGATGATTGTGATTTGTCTCCTACTTAATAATAATAATAATAATAATAATAATAATAATAATAATAATAATGTCTTTATTAATCAGTAAAAATACATACCAATTGTTTACAATATATAGCTTAATATACAATGGAAGAATAAAACTATTTGATAAATAAATTATGTTTGAAAAACAGCCTATTCATAAAAGATGATTTAAATCGCTCAGTATTTATTCTAGGTAAGAGACTACAAAACTTTCTTTATCTTTATAGATGTGTTTTCACTTTACATTTGCACGTGCTTGTAACTTATTTAAACTATCTTTTAAAAGTAGCCAATATCAAATATACCATAATACTCTTTGTTTGTCCCTCAAAAATTTTGCCTAAGCATTGTTTTTATTTTCTCTTGGAACTTACAATGGTCTCAAGAGATACTGGAAAGATTGCTTATGCAAAATTTTGGAGAACAAACAAAAAGTATAATGGTATTTTTGATACTGTCTATTTGATATTTGTACATTCATATGCATTAATGCATGATGGCTTATGTAACGCCGAAACATGTCTGTCAATAAATTTTCAAAATTAAAAGTTGTCTTAAAAAATTGTTTTAATTAATCTTAAAAGAACATTTAGCCTCGGCCCAAATAAAATCGTTCTTTTAATCCAAAAAAAGTGTATTCTTATGATTCAATGTTGGTAAATTAAACAAATTGCTAACGGAACTGTATATTTTCACGACATTAAATTCGCAGGGCCTAGCAGAGTTTTTAGAAGAACCAGAGAAACTAAAGATTGGTGAAGAAGGTGAGATATTATATTTTCATATTAAATGTAACGGTACTTCAACACTTTTGAGACCAATAATTTATGGTTTGCCCTAACAATAGTTGTGGCTTTTATAACTTATCACAGGAGAGATAAGCCGTTAAGAAAGAACTGAATTTTACACGCTTCAAAATTTTGCATTGAAAACTCTCACCTCCTTAAAGTTGGATAAAACCAACTGAAATGATTGACTACAGGATAAAATTGATGCAGAAAGATTTGGCTGTTGCGAAAAATAACAATTTTGGTCTCCACTTCGTTTCGTGTAGCAACAAAATTGAAAAGAGAAAGAAACAGAAACAATCGAATCTATTAGGAATTTTTTTCCTTGTCTCAAACTCATTCGTAGGGGGGACGAAAGAAAGTTTCGATATCAGCGAAACCGGCGGCAATAGCGACCAGAATGCTTCTATTAAGCCTGGTTCTCATATAACTGTCCCTATCGTCTCGATAGAAATAATTGTTTAATGTGTCAGTAGTAAAAGAGTTTGCTGGGGAGCTGGGTGGAATCAGTTTAGGTTGCTGAATTCAGCAGAAACGGTGTCTCTTCCAGAACCTGATGCAAAGTCTTTATCTTTTTTCAATAACGACTACATGCGGAACGAACGCTTTGTTTTATTTGCCTCTTAATTCGGGTTCAATATCAAACATTTCACCTATGCCGAATCTTTCAACTTTTAAACCAAACATACTGATTCTTGTATTGTCTAGATAATTTAGGCAATTTTTTATGTATTTATTTCAGCCGCCATTTTGGAATTTTAGTGGCGCAGTGCATTCTTCGAGGTCGTCCCAATCTTTTCTGAGTGATTCTCACATGATCGTTTCAAAAACTTGACGATCGTCTCAGTTGTCCGGAGAAAACTAGATTCTATCCAAACGACCCTGATCGTTCCTGTCGCCTGAGAAGTTTTTGAGAATACATGGACTATTGGAACGACTGAAACAATTGTAATCATTGTAACGTTGATTAAATTTTTTATTCTAAACTAGAAAAGTACTCCGAAAGCGCAGACCCGGACAAGCATATTGTGATTCCCACGCAACAGTGTAGTCCTATATCATTTTATATACACATTCTATTGTGGAATGATATATCAATCTGCCACATTGATGTCAGAATTCTGATTGTGCTAAGTTGTGTGACTGAACGTGACAATTCGGTGTTGTGGAAAACAAAATACATGTAAACTTGAAAATATGGAAACAATAATTATAAAGTTGCTAGCTCAATTAACAGTTTGTCAATATCGCAATGAAGAACTGATTAATTCTTTCACACAATTCAGTGATCTATTGTCTGTATTAATTAATCGGAATATTTATTATGGAATTATATATATACATAAGTTGAAAATGCCCCTATCTCGCAATGCTAAAAAGTCTTTAAAAAATTACTGGATCCAGACTGGTGTCCGAACACCCTCAAAATTTTATCAGTTCTTTTTTGTACCATTTTCGACATTTTAAATAATACTAGAACCTTTAGAAGAGACTGTAAAGGCCTGTTCAAACGCA
>JANCMA020575330.1:0-10000 GCA_024336925.2 Zoanthus solanderi
AACTTAGTTTATCATTGACCAACAATAGCTGGCCAATTTATTACGAACAAGGAAGTGAAAAGGTGAATTTCTTGAAAGAGATTTATTATTAACGGTGCACTTGTCGCAGGGTGTTTTTTTAAAAATTGGTCACTATCTGCATTAACGAGGCTGAAATCGGAAACACAGCTAAAAATGGAATCACAGTTGATTTAGAAAACAAAACTTAACTGCATAGTTTAATGTTTAAAACGTTCTGTTCGTTGCTATTGATGATCGATTTGACTGTTTTGTATCTATTCAAAAACTGATATGTTACTCGTGATTAAATGAAAACGTCATTTTGTAGGTGTTTCAAGGAAACAGAGATCGCAATGGAAAAGTGAAGAATGAACTCAGGGAAGCAGTTCAAGCGAAAGTCATTCGATTTAAACCATTGTCATATAACAGTTATCCTGCACTCCGAGTGGAAGTGTACGGTATAATACAAGGTAAAACAAATGCAGCAATTGTTAATGAGAAAACACGGGCGTGATCACCCCGATGTTTAAATATGTTAACTATTTTCATAGGTAGTGTAAGGAGTTGAAAGAAAAAAAAGATTATAACACTTATTAACTTAGACTTTAACGTTTAAATGAAATATTAATAGATATTTCTTTACCTTCGCTGACAAGTTTCAAACCATTTTTGTTCTCTCTTTTACGTGTTTAATTGTTCCCCTAAAATGATAACTGAGAAACTTTATATTAGCTAGCACTTTAAGTTTCATACTAACGAATTACAGAAAAGTATGTTTGTTATTATTATTGTTATTAGTATTATTGTTATTAGTATTATTATTTTTTTATATAATAATTTTATTAAAACCTTATTAAAATTCCTATATTACATTCTTTAGATAATCATTCTTTATTATTATTATTGTTATTATTATTATTGTTATTATTATTATTGTTATTATTATTATTATTATTATTATTATCGATTATTCCTTCCATATTTTAAAAACATTGATTATCCCCTTTTCTAACTTGTTTACATCTTCACAGCATGCAGACACTCTCTGGGTTTGGAGGACGGTTCTATATCAAATTCTGGTTTATCAGCCATCTCCGGTACAGCTACTAACGGACGTTTATACGGAAATTCGTCGTGGTGCGCCTCATCAGACGGTGACTATCTCCAGATTAACCTCGGCGGAGTGAAGACGTTGACCGGTATTGCTACACAAGGAGATCCTGGCAGCTCCAAACATGCTACGTCATATTCTATTAGCTTTAGTGAAGATGGGACGTTATGGGTGGAATATAAAAACAGCGCCAACAGTAAAATGGTAGGCAAGATTTTTCGGTTGATGCTTAAAAAATGAAGTTTATTCAAGTTGCTAAAAATGACAATGACAAAAACAGTAAATCCAATTTTAAGGTGGTAAAGCTTGATTACTTGCCTGAGGTCCGGTACCACCTCATCGTCGTAAAACCTGAGCTTTAGTCACATCAAGAAACTTTTGACGGAGACTGAAAAACACTGATTTGAAAAAAAACTAAAAAAAAAAAATATATATATATATATATATATAGATAAATAAATTGACGCAATCTATTCTGTCACTTCGTCTCTACAGAACTGTTTCATGCAGCGCTGCTGCAATCTTCAGGCGACTGATTTATTTTTGGGAACAACGTTCAATGAAAGGCGGTATTAGCATAAATGTACAATAGGTTACAGGTTCAACAATAGCCTCTAGATCAAACAATAGTAATGTATTTATCCCATTGTCCAACTAAGAAGCTATTGTTTGATCTAGAGGCTATTGTTAAACCTGTAACCTGATGTACATTTATGCTAATACCGTCTTTCATTGAACGTTGTTCCCAATAATAAATCAGTCGCCTGAAGATTGCAGCAGTGCTGCATGAAACAGTTCTGTAGCGACGAAGTTACAGGATAGATTGCGTCATTTTATTTATTTAAGCTCTGCCCATAGGTATTGAGCCCTCTTTACCATATGGTTTCGTTTCTATCCATTATTTATATATATAGATAGATAGATATAGATATAGATATATATAGATATAGATAGAAAGATATAGATATATATAGATCATTTTTGCATAGTACAGATAACCAAAAAGCAAATTAGCCAGTTCTTGCAATCAAAAACATTTTTTAAAGTTTGTCAAAATGTAATGGAATCTGCGTTCATTCAAGTTCATTACCACATAAATTTTAAGGAGCTAAAAAATCAATAAGAATGAGATGTTAATTAAAAATTGAAATGGCCTGTCAATCTAAAAAAAATGTCGGTTATAAATCTAGATCTTGACATACAGCTTTCAAGATTTTGGTGTTCTAAGAATCTTAACTGAGCTGAGAAAAAAGAATTTTAATCAAAAATCGAAAGTAGAGACGTTTATACTTTTAATATTTATCCATCTGTTATCACAATAGTGAAATATGCTTTATTGACACGATGACCTGCTCATTTACAAGTATTGTCAAAGCTTACAATTTTTATCATCTAATCTTATAATATTATTAATTTATAACAAAAGAAATCACTAATTAAAATAAGAGAAATGCAACAATAGTAAAGTTATAATAAAAAGCAAAAATATTACTATCAATTGTATACTATCTATTGAAATACAATCTTAATGGCATATTGCATGGTTAAATCACAATGACATTGCTGTAAATTAAATGAAATAATATGGCTGATCATCTAATTCATGAATAAAAAGTTCTAAGGGTTTTTTCCTTTTTCCTTTTTTCTTTTTTTCTACTTCTTCTTCTTTTTGGTTAATTAAAAGAAAAATGAATAAAATATTGTTTTGCTATATGGTACATGTGAAAAGGACAGAAGGGGTGTGCTGGGTGAGTTAGGGGAGGTAAGAGTTGGGGGGCAAAAGCTGACGGGAAGGCCTAGAAAAAAGTGGGGTCAGTGTGTGATGGAGGATATGAACTTGATGGGAGTGGAGGAGCACGTGGCACAGGATCGGCGAATGTGGAAAGCATTCATAGCCCATCCAACCTCATCCAAAAATAATGGGAAAATACAAACAGTAAACAAAAATGGTGATGATAATTATAATTAAGTTTATGTTTTAGTTTTGTAATTTAATATAATTGAAAAGCCCTGCTGGAGTATATTTATAAAGATGTATATATGTATAATTCATTGCTAATCATATATTGCCTATTATATTCATTGGTTAGTATAGAGCAGGATTTGAATTTTTGGTTCACCTCATGAGTTCATTGCAGTGCCGCTAAACACAACTCATATACCCAACATTAAACTTTTATAAACTATACTTTACCTATACGATCTGATTTTTCAGCCTCCAGATCTAGACTAGTCTCTGTTTCAGGAGGTGGAGTTGCCAAAGCATCTGGCCCATCTTCAGGCTGTGTTGTTATTATATCATCTGGAGGGTGTGGTGATCCTTCACGTGACAGTGGCTCAGTGACTTGCACAGGTGGACCTGCCTCTGTTTCTGGTTGCTCATCATTCTAAACAATTAGTAAAATATTAGTTTATAGAAATTAATTGTTACTAATGTATTCATTATCCACAAATTTCCACACCAATTTGGATTCAATGCTTCGGCAATGATTAAAATAAGCTATGTGCTTCACTTAGAGGGACTGACCATTTATAACGTCACAGAAAGGCTTTTAAGAAAAAGGGCAACATTTTTAAGAAGACAAGACATGTTTCGATCATTCTCTGATCATCTTCAGTTGTGACAGGACTAATTAACATAAGTTGGTTATAAAGTTGTGCTAATAGAATTAAAGTAAGTACAATGTATAATATTTGAAATTCCATTAAGTGTATGTAGATAAAACAAAGGAGAAATATTATAACTGATCACATAAAAAGACTAAAATTGACATAAAAAATTTCCTTGTTGAGAGATGGATGTTGCCATTGTATATATAATATGTAGAGCTTCTTTGATTTTTAAGTGAAAGACAGTAGAGGCAGAACCCAAGATAATGAAATTTTTCTCTGAAAAGAGGTTTCGACATTTATCTGAATTCTGAAGATGTTTGTAAACACGAGAGACTCTGTCCATTGACAAATGTTCACGCACACGTGTTGTGAAATGTTGGGAGGTTTCACCAACATAACGAGCACTACAGCCTGCACAAGAAAATTTGTAAACAACACGTGAGCAGAGTTTGTCAGGGACAGAGTCTTTGACACTATTTAAATTGCCAACTTTAAAGGAAGAAAAAACTAAACTATTATTAACGTGTACTACTGTATATAAAATTATGGCAGATTTAGAGTACATTCAAAAATTATCTCTTAAACACTTATGCTCTTTACAGACCTTTTCAAATTGGTGAACTCTAAATATGCCTCTTGTATCTCTGCCATGGGCACCAACTTCTTGTCTAAAACAGGAAGAAAATCCACAGTATTTAAACGGAAGCTTGCTTGCACTCAGCCATTCCCCTCGATGGAATGCTGCAATAGGTTGTTCACTAGTTGCAATAAGGTACTTTTCTTCATATCCAGCTTCCTCTGAACCCTTGCCAACTACCTGTTCACAATAGAAAATTTAAAAATGGGGCATCAATGGAGCAAACACAAATAAAAAATTATTTTTGTTAGCTTTTAGCCAATAGGTCCCTGTTTCAAATCTCAGTTCCTTTTTTCTGATGATGATTCAGCTTTCCATCCTTCCAAAGTCAGTGAAACAACTGGCAGTTCCTGCTAATGGTAAGCCTATGACAGAATATAAGGTTTCTGCCCTGTGGGGCCAAAGAATGTCCTCTGTTTTAAGACATTACACAAATTGTTAATACAAGCATGTTCAATGGCTAAAAAAACTTAAGAAAGAACTTACCCTTTTTAGGATAATTGGCAGTTAAATGTATATATTTTTAAAAATCTGATATCTGAATAATTAGTATATAAAAAATGATGTAAACATCATACATTTTTGGGGTAATATCAGCAAACTATCAGGCCCCAGCTGATCAAGAACTGGTTAGCATTAATCCACGTTAAGCAGCAAGCCAAGCAACAAATTGTTCTGAAAGAAAAAGTTTTTACTGTATGTTTTTTTAAAAAAAAAAATTAACACTCTCCAACTCAGATCTGTCACTGTAAGATTGAAAACAAGAACTATGTTACAATTTAACCCTGGGTTAATGTTAACTGGCTTTTGAACAACTGGGCCCAAGTGTAAAATGATCAATGATATCAGTCGAATACACTCTGGGGCCTAAAGTTCTTTTGGTAACGTCTTGCACATACCATCTTGGCTTCTCACCTGTTAATCACTAGAAATAATAATAATAATAATAATGATAATAATAATAATAATAATAACAATAATCTTGATCAGAAATGATTTCTTAAAACATAATGAAGCGAATATTAACATTAAAAGCCGACGTTTTAGCGTCATCATGACACCATTCTCAAGGCAAAGTGAGTAATTAATGCGAAGATTTGATTTCTATAGTTGTCTATAAATTTGCATAATAACAAAGAATCACAAGTTATTCAAGTAAATACCTTTGCGTGAATCGAGTCTGTTTGCACGTTTAGGGATGGTTTAAGTTTTCTTATGAAAAGCATCTCATTAATTAGACAATCAAATTTGTTAGAGCATTTAGTAAGCACGTGAAATTGTTCTGTAAACATTATTTTAGCGAACATAACTCCAATTCTTATTATTATGATTATAATACTTCGAGCAGAGCAACGTTCAAACGTGCTCTGTACACGTAGGGGTTTAATTGCAGTTATAATACATGAATCGTCTTGAAATTCAACCATTTATCACACTAAAAGGTATATATGATCCGTGCACGAATCATTTCGGCATTATTGTTTTGTGTTGTGTGCTCGTTTTCCGGAAACGATTTCGTCTCGCTGGGTCGTCATGCATGGCGTTGCAAAGCAAGAATAAACAGAGCCGAAAAATCGACAGAAAATCATGCTGCAAGATGAACAACACAAATAATCAATACAACACAGGCTATTGTAAATTCAAACATTGTAAGATGTTGTTGTGGAAAGTTCTGCAAGGGTGTACGTGGTTTAAAAATGCACCTGAGAAGCTGCAGGATTGTACATGTTTTGAATGACGAGCTACGTTCTGACCTAGAAGATCATTTTTTTCAACACACTACAAATATTTCTGAAAATATCACCGATACTGCTACGTCTACAAAAGATGATCATTCTGAAACTAATGATTTTCAATTTGCAGACGATGCGGCTGTCATCACTATCCACGAATCTCAAAACCAACATTTACTTAATCGCTTCAGTATTTGGTGTAAATGGGCTGACATGATAGTGAGGGTTGACAAATGTAGCACATTTGGTATCAAAAAAGCTGTCTCTAAATCAATCTAGTTCCTACCTAAATTAATAATCAGCGATACCTGGTTCCTTGCATCGAAATCGGCGAGTCCTTCAAATACTTAGGAAGATGCTTTGAATTTGATATGACAGATGAAGCGCACAAATTTGAACTGTCCACTATCCTTGAAGATTTGATGTCTGAAATTTATCTCAAACCACTGCATCTAAAGAATAAAGTGCTTCTTTATAATCGATATGTCCTCTTATTTCACAGTAGCTGATTTTTCTAAAATGTGGATCAGTGAAACTCTTGATTCTTGGTGTTTAGATATATCCGCAAGTGGCTAGAACTTCCTGTGTGCGGTACACTTAGTAATCTTTTTCTCCCTTGCACCAAATTTGGCTTCAGTGTCTGCCCTCCCTCCGTTAAATTATTTCAATGCCAAACTGTACTCCGTAAAGCTCTAAAGTCATCCCCAAATTTAGACACTAGTTCGCACAAAAATGTCCAATATGATGTCTTCAAAACAACTAAAGACGTAATCAGAGATTTCCGTGCTAATCAAGAACATACAGTAAACTATGCCACAATCTGGACTCCCTAGGCTTCTTCTTCAAACACGTAATAAATGATTCCTTGCTCAAGCTAAACAGTATCTGGTCATCTGTGCAGTCTAAATTACCTAAAATATCTATAACTTTACGAGTCGTTATGTAAACAACACTCTTCCAACAAGAAAAAACCTTGCAAAATGGAAAATGTCTTCAACAGCTGATTGTTCCTTCTGTTTATTCCCTGGAACTCTTCTTCATATGGTAGCTGGCTGTCAACCTATCTTGCTCAGGGAAGATTTACTTGGAAACGTTACTCCATTCGTCATTTTCTGGCAAAGTCCCTTCAAGCGGTATGGCTATTGCCGTATATGTTGACCTTTCAAAATTCAAAAGTCCCTCAATCATAACTGGTGAAAGTCTTCGTCCAGACCTTTTGATAACCTCTTCAGATAACTGTCTTTATGTGCTCGAACTATCAGTTGACTTCGAATCAAACTTAAAAAATATGTCAAGAAAAAAAGAGAAATGCAAAGAACTAACAAAAGTATTGCATAGTCAATTGAAGAAAATACATTCGTCAACTTGTCCATAAGTGCTTTAGGTCTATTTACTGGTGAATCGTCAGCTTTGCTTAACATTACTTACAGAGTTTCGATGATAAAGATCAAAAGTATGTTATTCGAAACATCATGAACATTGCAATTAGGACAACAACTGTAGCAGGAACAAAGAATGGTGCACTCCGGAACTGATGAACTATTAACATGATTGTATAACCTATATATTTTAAAATCATATTCCTTTTGTTTTTCCCTCGGTATACGTATTTATGTTTATCATGTTCGATTCAAGTAGAGGATTGGTAACTACCTATAAGCAGTGAGGTTTATGATCGTTTATTGCATAAAGCTATTATAAAGTTTTCATTATTATTGTTATTATTATTCCATATCGTAAAACTGATTAAACTTGCTGTAGCAACTCATGACAGAGTCAAGTCTTTCGTTGACATAAGACCATTTTCTTCAATAAAAAAACTTTTAATGAATTCACTGCCTGCCAAAATTTGAACATTTGTGCGACCTTCGTTTCCTCCAAAGCTCTCTGAGCTCTCCATCCTTCTGATATCTGCTGGGATCTAGCCTTCGAAGGATTAGTGACCCATCCATGGGGAGTCAAAGTCTATCATCCGCTTTTAAATACTACAGAAGCAAGACAGCGCCGGATTCTTCGGTCTCTTGGCTTGTTGAAGAAACCTTCAATTCTTTTGATTGAGTTTGTCCTGTAAGCAACTACAGTGTTGATTTATTTTCATGAAGTGGATAGTTTTTACGTTTCATTTGTTTAAATTTGTCCAATCATCTTCAAGTGAAAGCATTGCTCAAAGCAGTACGTAACTATGTGTTTGACGGGGATTCGATTCCATTGTTGGCATATAACCAGACCTTGTAGAAGTTCCATGTATCTGGAATTTAGCTGGAAAACTTTGGGAATTTTATTCATTCCAAAGGAAAGGAATCCATAGGTCTAACCGATAATCATAAAAATTTTAAAAATACCACCAACACGTATATTAAACTAATGTTTGCAAAATATTTGTTTGTCAGCGTGCACAAGAAAGCTCGAGAATCCCATCTAAATACGAGCTAGAGCAACTTCACCTGGGTGTCTCCTCGCTGTGCAACAGAATAAAACATGTCCCTTGTGCGACTGCATTGGACAGGTAACATTTAATCGCCTCTTGTTATTATTACTACAATGTTAACCTGAGGTTTTACTAATATAATATTTTTTGTATGTTGCTCCTGCTGTTGTTGGTGTTTATCTTTAGATCAGTATGGTGTCTATCTCATCACTCTGTTTTCTTTTGTCTTTGTTACTGTTTCTTTTTCATTGCTATTATTTTTTTCCCTTGGTTGCTAAGATGACAAAACTATTTTGTTTTTTAAAAATTATTTAAAATGTTCAAGTGTTTGTTATTCTTACATACAAGGGCCCAGTTGTTCAAAAGCCGATTAGCACTAACCCAGGGTTAAATTTTTAACACATGGTTTTTGTTTTTAGCCTTATAGAGACTGATTTCAGCTGTAATTATGGGATTAATATTTTAACGTACTAGGTTTTCTTAAATATGAATTTCTTCACATTCCAGGTATATTTGCAATAGCCACAAGCGCTTAAAAAGGCACCTTTTATTGTTATTGTCTCTTCTATAACTAATATTCTTATTTGTTTTATTTAGCTTTACGAATGAACGTTACATTTTTGTATATTTACCTTGTTAGGTTGTGTCAGTCCGATATGGCGAAAATGTGTATTAACTTCCTCAAGATAGTGTCAAAGGAACTGGTACGTTGATAATGGTTTAGCGATAATGGTTTAATAGTTTAGTTATAATGGTTTAGTGATAATGGTTTAATGCCTTAGCGATAACGGTTTAATGGTTTAGCGATAATGGTTTAATGGTCTAGCGATTAAAACTTTATGTTTACATAATTATGCATGTCCTGCATTTATAAAGGGTTGTGCAGTTTTTAACAATTTTTCCGATTATCTAAGCTAAATTTCTTCTGTTCGTGGGTGCTTATTGGAATTATGAGGTACGAATTTGATTAATCCTGCATTTCAACTTTTTGTTGGTTGTTATTATGGTGGAAACGAGAGTGTTGTGATTACAAGAAAAATGATGGTATTGGAACTAGTATTTGTGATGGTTACGTTACTGTTGTGGTTTATAGTGATGGTGATGACTGATGATGGTGATGAATATGTGATGGTTTTGATGAAAGTTGTGATAAGGATGATGATAATTAACTAGGATAGTAACAGCATATGTAATGCTAATATAATGGCATTATGAAAATGGTAATTGCGTTGATGGAAAGCGCGATTCTTTGGAAAAGCCAATAAATATACATGACTAATCCTTCTGATCACGATTAACCTTTCTGATACAATATTAACCGTTCTGATACAATGTGAACTCTTCTGATATGATTAATACTTCTCATATGTGATTCACTTTTCTGATACGTAATTAACCTTCTTTTATTTTATATATACTGAGATTTTCGCATCAAATTTTGCTGTGTGAAAAGCGTTTCGGATTTTACTTCGACCAAT
>JANCMA020576375.1:0-19797 GCA_024336925.2 Zoanthus solanderi
ACTTCTTATCGGCTGCAAGTTGCGCCTTAATATGTGAGCCGCTCTAGCGGACTTTCTAAGACCCTCAACTGTCTGACGCTGTATATATTTGTAAACAGGTTCTGAAAAGCCCCGTGGGGAGAACTTGTATATATATATACACATATATACACATATACCTTAGAGTGGTAAAGATGGTGTCACCAATTAGTAGAACTTTGGCCAGCTAAATAAACTTGATATACCTAAATAAAGTCGCTATCATTGTAATCCATCCGAAACAGTTGATCTAATGCTCAAGAGCCGAGTGAGTTTAGAAAAACGGGACTTGAATTGTTAGACACGAGGAGTTTACAGTGCAGCAAAGCTGATGCAGATCTGGGAGGGGAGGGGAGGGGAGGGGGTCTGCCTCCAAAGTTTGCTCTCTTACAAGTATTCAATGATTTACTTAGCAGGTTTTCCAAAATCAAATGGGATATTTACACTTAAAATATTTCCTGCTTGCACCTTAGTGCTCGCCATGTTTTTCCTTATTCCAATAGCTAAGCAAGCTAAATCCTTTACGAGCTAAGTTGCCATTGGAGCTGGTACTTAACTGCTGCTAGTTATTTTGCTTCAGTTGATATTCAATGATTCATGTTCGAAATCTTTATTTCTGCGTAAGAAAGTGATGCAAAACGATTATGATGTAAGAGAAAAATAAAAGATAAAAATTAAAGCAAGGACAAAAAAACTATTAGCATATAAAATAAATCATCAAAAAATAGTTTTGAACACCATGGAAATAAGATGATGCGTTATAAAAATAGAATCAAAGACAAGACGGTACACTTTTGACGTGTTAGGCGCCTCATAGTGTTCTTTCAGGTGTACAAAGGTGAACCTTTGCGGACTTTTTTATTCTACCCTAAAAATTCTGTTAACCCTAGGATTTTCTCTGAACCCTGAAAGATCCTTAACTCCCCAAAACGCATTTCTAACTTTAGCCCTAAAAATTTCGGAAATCCATTTGAAAACAGTAGAATCGTTATACATTTTGTTCTTTTCTCGTGAAAAAATGTGGTTTTTGACCTTCTGAAGGTGTACGAATCCTGTCTCATACACTGGTGTTTATTCAAGGCTGAATGCTTCACTGTTCTACATTTTAGATCCTCTACAAGAGACGTGACCACTAGTCATAAGGAACCAGTGACCTGCATGAAATATAACTCGAGTTTTAAACACGTCGTAACTGCCTCTGAAGGCTCGGTGAGTTGGGGAGCACTTTAGGCTATGGATGGAAATTTTCTTACGATGTAATGTATAAAGAAATAGTGGCAAATGATTTTGCTTATGTGTAAACCAGTTGTACTGCACGTTAATCGCCAACTTAGCCTGTAAGTGGGACAGTTTTACATATTTTTCAGTAGTAAAAAGGAATACCCGAGCATTTTAATAGGTTTCCTGTTACTTATGTCATATTCATTAATTTGTGATCACTGGTGATTCCGCGATTTGATTGGTTCCCAGTAGGAGGATCTCTGGATAAATTCCAACCTTTTGATCGGCCAATGACAAAGCTGACGTTGTTTCAAACTATGGCGATTTACTGCTCAGAAAAAAATAATGGAGAGTTTGCAGTAATTTTTGTTTTTAGTGAAATATGTGCCATTAGATAACTTATAAATGGGTGATTCTTTGTCCCGTTGACAATTTATGTATTCGTGAAAGAAAGTTTCTTATTAAAAATGATCATAAATACCGTCCAGTATTTAAACCCTATAGAGGGTTTAAGGAAGTCAGCTAAAATTTTTGGCTGAATTTGTTGTAGAAGAACATTTATTTCTATGTAAACAAGAGTCCCAATATCCTTGCTTTGCAGTTTTCTTAAGTCAGTTTTGGCGCCTTATAACGAAGTTCTCTCAGCAGAATCCTCTGCCAATACATCTGTTCCCTGTCCAAGATCGGTCCGACCTCGTATCACAAGCTACCTGCTAACGTTTTTTAGTCCGCAGTAACTTCATCGATTATTTTAGTATTGTCAGTGCAATCTTTAAAAGTTGGACAAAAATGATTAAAGAAACGCTCAAGATCGCCGGACCCGACATGCTTAGCAACCCAAGCAACCTTTCAAAATTCTTAGCTAGTAAAGGTGATTCCAAGAGCGTTTACAACAATTTCATAAAAGGAATGGGTACGCTAACAAAATCTGGGAAAAAATGTTGACTCTAAACAAGAAAATTCAGTGGCGGAAAATGTATGGTTTCCCGTTTAGTTGCGTAAAAGAAACAAATATTCAATGCTTTCAGTACAAACTCCTTCACAGATTTTTACCCAGTAATAAATTCTTGTGTCAAATTAGGTATATAGACAAACCTAATTGCTCTTTCTGTGGTAATGAAGATGAAACATTAGAACATCTGTTTTTTTCAATGCCAGTACGTGTTCAGTTTGTGGGAATCGCTAAAAATGTACCTACAGATCAATATAGACTTAAACCTGAATCTATCTCTGCAAACTATATTAATTGGTATTGTCGACCAAGCGTCTGCAAAGAGCGCCAACTATATATTATACTAAAAGACAAAATATTATATTAACTGTACAGTATGTAGATGTAATGACAGTAAGTTAAATGTAAATACAGCGTTAAAATTCATTCAGAACAAATACAAAAAAGAATACAAGCGGAGTTTCCAAAGCTGCCCAAAATAGAGACATTGATGCTCCAACCCCTTTTGATCTATATCCTTTTTTTCTTTCATATTGTTATTTTCCGTTTTCAAATAGTGTTCAGTTATTTATTAATTTTCTTTTTATGTAAATAAAGAAGTTAAGAAATTATGCTTTGAATAAAAAATGAATTAAAAAAAAAATCATTTTTAGTGTTGAATTTGCTTTGCTCTTATAGGCATTTTCTGTCTCTTTGCTTTTAATTCTGATTGGCTGAAACGAAATATTCGTACATGAAAGTTCCTCGTTAAAACTGATTAATATTTTTTTAACTGGGTATAAGTTACGAACCATTGATCATTACCGTTCGTTGCGCGTGTTATAGATTCGTTAATGAAGTCAACTTGGTAGTATTTCTTTTTGTTGAATTTGTCGTAGAATTAAGGAATGTAAAGAAAATGGCATACACGGAAGGGAAGGGCGTCTTAGTTGCTACAGTTCATAATTTTTAATTTTTTATCGACGTCTAGAGTTTAGCTATGTTAATAGTCATAGCCATGGCTATTGTCTGATAGTTTTCATTGTCATGGTGACGTTCATAGCGGCAGTCACGGTTATAGTCACGTTCAAGGTTTCAGTCACAGTTATGGTCACGTTCAAAGTTTCAATCTTGGTTATGGTCACATTCAAGGTTTCAGTCACGGTTATGGTAATTTTCAAGGTTTCAGTCACGGTTATGGTCACATTCAAGGTTTCAGTCTTGGTTATGGTCACGTTCAAGGTTTCGGTCAGGGTTATGGTAATTTTCAAGGTTTCAGTCACAGTTATGGTCACGTTCAAAGTTTCAATTTTGGCTATGGTCACATTCAGGCATACAGTCACGGTTATGGTCACGTTCAAGAATTCAGTCACGGTTATGTTAATTTTCAAGGTTTCAATTACAGTTATGGTCACGTTCAAAGTTTCAGTCTTGTTTATGGTCACATTCAAGGTTTCAGTCACTGTTATGGTCACTTTCATGGCCGCAGTCACGGATATGATCACACTGAAGGTTTCAGTTACGGTTATGAGTAGGTTCATGGTGACAGTCACGGTTATGGTCAAGTTCATGGTGACAGTCACGGTTATGGTCACGTTCATGGTGACAGTCGCGGCTACGTCACGCTCGTGGTGACAGCCACATTACGTTTGTGGCGACAGTCACAGTTATGGTCGAGTTTTTGGCTGGTTTTTGACATATGGTTGTTGTCAGTGTATTTTCATGGCAGTGATGATGGTCATGATAATGTTATTGTTTGATTAAATATTCTAAGGTTGTGAAAATTTGGGACATTGAAACTGGACATCAGGTGTTCGAGTTTAACCAAGCCCACGGTGATACAGCGGTTACCACCATGACATTTGACTCAACCGAAAGGAGACTGATCACTGGAGGACGAGATGGACGCCTTCGAATATGGAACTACAACAATGGTCATTGCATAAGATTGCTTGAGAAAGGTATTTCAACTTTTACTGTTATTATTTGAATTAAGACTGTAGTTACTCGTGGTACCACGAGTCAACGTTTGGGCTCGATTTCTTTTTCTTTTTTTTTTCATGTCGCGATTAGCGATTCGGTCCAGTGGCTGCCATATTGGGGATTTGTCCCCGGTCCCACGCGTACCACGAGTAAAGGCTTAATGAGCCTCTTGTTGTATAAAAAAAAGCAATAACTGGATATAGCGAAGAATCCGACCTCCAAGGTTACTTTTTTGGGGGAAGGGGTCGGTTGTGTACAAACTCATCACCGCTATTCAAAACACGTGAAAACATATATAAAGGGAATACTGAAGTTTGAATTTGTACAAGACCGACCCCTTCCCCCAAAAAAAGTAACCTTCGGGTCGGATTCCTCACTATATCCCAGTAACTAAATTTTAATTGCTCTCACTGCTTAATTGAACAAATACATGTACTGTGTGCAAATAAAATCTATGCTAGTCCATTCTATATAATTTGCTGTTCATGTCTCGTCAGAAGGTGTTCCAGCCACAAAATCGGTTTCACTGTAAAATCAGATCATATGGGAAGCTAGTCAGAATGTGCAAATTTTGATCCTAGTTTCACGCCCCAACCAATTTAAGTTTTGGTATTTTGTCTTTCCTGTTCTTTCTCACTAACTCTGTTATCTCCCGTTACAGCTCCATCGACTATAATGCATGCATATTTTTTCTTCCCACAAACTATGTGGTCAAATTTTCTTGCTTCTATCACATATTCACATTGGATAGTCGTTTATCAACAACATCATATGGGATTAAGACATGGTGTTTGAGGGAAAATGAAATGGTAATTTTGAGAAGGACCGAGAGAGCAATGGCGAGAGTAATGTGTGGTGCAAAACTGATAGAAAAAAAGAGGACAGAGGACCTAATGGAGATGTTAGGATTGAAGGAAACAGGGGTTCAGATGGTAACGGCGAATGGAGTGAGATGGTACGTGCATGTGTTGAGGAGGGATGATGGGCATGTTTTGAGAAAAGCGTTGGAGTTTGATGTGAAGGGCAAGAGGAAGCGAGGACGACAAAAGAAGACGTGGATGACACAAGTGGAGAAGGAGAGAATGAGAGAGAGTATTGGTTTGGAGAAGGAGAATGCCTTGAATCGAGTGAGATGGAGAGTGGGACTTGGAGAGATTGCTGTTAGAATGGGGTAAATCCTGCCACTCCCGTTTACGGGGATAAACCCGGATCAAAATTGGATGAAGATGATGATTATTGTCTAATTGTTTCAGTTTTGTTTTTGGAATTCTCTTTTTATTTTATAAGGATGTATTTTTTTCCTTCCATTATAGAATCTGGAATGGATGAGGTTACAGACATCATTTACTTGGTCTTAAATAAAAACAGGTAGGCCCACTACGTAGTATAAAGGTGAATTATTGGAACACATCATGAGATAACCATATGAAATGTTTTTTTTTAGATATATCATTTCCGTTGGTTGGGACAGAAGAATCAACCTCTTTTCTGTGAGTATTGTATTCATATTTTGCTGTTATTCCACACTAATGTTTTCACGATGAAATTGTTTCTTTTCTTTGGTCGAATGACCACGTAATTTTATCCGGATGCATTCAGCGCATAATGGGAAGCAAATTTCGTTTTGCCAAATTGACAGTATTCGGTCGAGTTTTAAATTGTTTTATAATTTTTTTTTAATTTCATAGTTGGTTAAGAAGTTATACTTGGTACAGCGTCAGAATCGAAGAAAAACGAAAGTTATTACAAAGTGTGTTACACGATATTTGATTTTTTTTAAATATCAGGGTTTACTGTATCTATTTTTGCTCGAATTATTTCCCATAATTCCAATAATGTACGTTTATGAAAAGCGATTCGTTGCTTTGTATTTTTCTATTAACAGTAGAGTGTCCTTCTTGTTCCATCCAAAGGCCTATTTACTCGTGGTAGCTTGGGAGTAGGCAGCACAACTGGTTTAGCGTTTTCTTTGTTGTCCACCATTTTTGATGTTGCTGTTACTGTTGCCTTTCTCGTTAGTGCCTGTGACATCACTATTTTTGATCATTTCGTCTATTCTGATCTCAGGAGCAGAGAGAATTCTAACATGACATTTTTTCCATTACTTATGATGATTATCATAAACGTTTCGACTTTGGGAAGAGTAGATATGTACGTTTGTGTATTTCAATTCCCTTGTTTAACGCTTTTTTATGTAAAGTTGGCATTTGTTTTGAGTAACATTTCTCGTTCTTTCATTCTTGCAATGTTTTAAAATACCTTTTCTTATTTATATAAAATAAAACAAAACGGTAAGATTTACTCGACGCATCCTCTCCATGCCATTATCAAGATTAAAATATTTACAATCCAAATGGTGTTTTATTTTATATTTTCTCATGCGTTAACAAAACTTTATTGATTAAGATTTTCTTATTTATGTTATGAAAATGATGTTCTCTTTTGCAAAACTAAACGAAGTTCACTCTTTAACCAAGGATAAAATTAACCACTTCCCTTAAAAAAAGCCGCTCTAGCTAAGCATTCCCCTATTTCTAGTTTCATTCCAATCCTTGTAAAAAATTTAGATAATTCTTGCAATGCCAGTATTCGTGCAGCTTGTACCATTATATATTGATTTTACTGTTTTGTGTTGTTGTTCCTTGTAGGATGACAATGAAGACTTCCATCATATTCAGTATCCTTATGCTTATTGGTCAGACGATTTGGTGAGTAGCCTCTTTTCACTCGACATCATCATCTTCATCATAATTATCATTATCCTCATCGGAATTGTTATTATTCTTCATCGTAATTATTATTATCCTCATCGTAATTATTATTATCTTCGTCATGTTAATGTTCATCATTATTATCAACATCACGATCATCACCGTCATAATCACCGCCAGTTTCCAGCTTCATTAACATTTTCATCCTTATCATACCATCATCATTCTAATCATGTTCGTCATCATCCTCATCATGCTTATTATCATCTTCATCGAGTTTATCACCATTACCATCATCACTGCCTTCATAACCACCACAATCACCATCATCACTACCTTCATAACCACTACAATCACCATCATCACTGCCTTCATAACCACCACAATCACCATCATCACCAACATTTGTATCATCATCCTCATCATGTTCTGCATCATCACCATCACTATCATCATCCCCACCACACCACCATCATCACCAACATTTCATCATCCTCCCCATCATGCTCATCTTTGTCATCATCACCACCACCCTGATTATCATCATCACCACTACCACTATCACCAGCATCATCATCCTTCAAAATTCATCAATTAAATACGTGTCATTAAATGCGACGTATAAACAGGGTAAACGAGGTAAATATTGCGTATATATATGTATGCAAATACACTGCATTGAATTCACTTTGAACGTTGTGATTTTAACAGAAAGATGGTCACAAAGAGGATATTTTGTCTGTAACATCAAGTCCACCGAATTTTTTAGCCACGTCTAGTTACGATGGAGAGGTATGCTTAGTACGTTTTAATTGATGGACTTTTGCAACTATATAGTGATGCTCGGTATTTTGACAGTACTTGGCAATTTTGAGAAGGACCAAGAGAGCAATGGTGTTTTTTGTTGGGCAAAACTGATGGAGAAAAAGAGGACAGAGAACCTAATGGAGATGTTGGGATTGAAGGAAACAGTGGTTCAGATGGCAAAGGCAAATGGAGTGAGGTGGTATGGGCACGTGTTGGGGAGGAATGATGGGCATGTTTTAAGAAAAGCGTTGAAGTTTGAAGTGAAGGGCACGAAGAAGCAAGGACGACCAAAGAAGACGTGGAATATGCAAGTGGAGAAGGAGAGCCTTGAATTGAGCAAGATGGAGATTTGGATTTGGAAAGATTGCTGTTAGAGTGGGGTAAATCCGGCCACCCCCGTTTACGGGGATAAACCCGGATCAAAACTGGATGATGATGATGATGATTGAATGCAACGTGAGCCATAAAAATATCGTTCCCTATTGTGGTCACTGGAAAAATAAACAGTTCTCGTTTGCATTTAACTTTTTTTTGAAAAATATTTTTTGTTGCTGTTTCCAAATGGTTCCAAAAATTGACTGCTTTATAAGGGAAAGCTCACTAGCGCTACATTGTATAGGCATAACCTACAATCTACCATTCTCAAATATATTGAGCCTGAATGTTAGTAGCGATGAACAGCTGTGCTGGTGTAGTAAAACACCAGGGCTTACTTCCCTCAGGGGCTAGCTGCCTTGGCTAGATCTTATAAGCAGTTGTTTCGGCCTTTTTGGACCTTATCATCATGGCATAGCTAACAAACAGGCTCAAGTTTACACTGAAAATAGAAGTGCTAGTGATATAGCAAAAACGTAATGCTTGTGGGATGTGGCTTAAATGATAATCATCAAGTATAGATAGCACTTAGGTGCTAGTAGCTTCTTCGAAGCCTCTGAAATGGGCGCTAAGGCCACGTTGGCAGCGGGTTTTACCTCTTAAATCAAAGTTGTTAGAGTGCACTGGCTAGGAAACTTATCAAACTACAAAGAAAATTACAGTGTTTCTTTGTTTCATCTTGTGTACAGGGTTACGGTTAGGATCTTTTGTTCTATAGGTGTGATGCTTCATAAGCCTATTTACATGTCAAAGCTTTTTATTATTTGTGCACGGTCAACGTCATGTTTCAGTAGGGAAAAGGAGAACAAAAACATATAAGAAAGAAAGTCATCAAGTGTCCTAAGCAGTCGACTATACTAACTTTGCTTAAATCTACCATAAATAGTAGTGAGCCTAAAGGTTAGCATCCATGGACAGCTGTTTTGGCCTTTGTACTTGAAGCAAATATTTCCTTGCTGAATAATTTCTCGATTTTTTTGCAGATTATTATCTGGAACCAGATATCTGGTCACATATTTTGCCACATTTTCTCTCCTTACACTGTCAACAAGAACGATGATAAGTATTCATCAAGTAAGTTATCTTTTATCGTTTTTTTTGACTGAGGGCTATTCTAGAATTTTGAATTACACTATGCAATTTACACTTGCGAGTACAAATTTTGTGACTATGGCTTTTGCGGACTTTGGAAAGACCTATAAAGTTTTGGAAATCGAAAACGAATTTTGCAGAAGCTGGAAAAGTTTTGGAAAGTTTAGTTTTGCACCCAAAGGCCACTGAAAAGCCTTTGACATATCGAAGAGATGTCATTTAAGGACAGGCTCGTGTTCCTAAATAAATCTTCTTCTTGCTGGGAAGTTTTTTTTTTTACACGCAATGTCATTTAAGTTGGCTGCGTAGAGCGATTTATAGGAGTTATTTCTCAGTAATCTTCTACCCAGCTTGACTGAGTCACGCTGTTTTACTTCTTATTATCACATAGCAGTGCGATGACGCGGTTTCTCTTTGTGTTGCTGTTATTGTTTGCAACGGATATGATAAAACTCATCCATCAGTTTTGTCTCTGTTTTTTTGAGGATGTTGTAAGAGCAGGTTGGTTCTCTGCACTGACTAAGGTTTACCCATGACGGCTCTATCGAGACCAGGGCAGAGGCCAGCTAAGCAACAAATAATATGGAAGAAAAAAATAAGGAGCTAGTTCCCCGTAACATTCTTGCACAGTAAGCTTGGTTTGTTCACTTGATCATTTCTCGATCGAGCCAAAACTCAGAGTGCTTAGTTTTTCATTCATACGATTCTCAAAGATCAAAGTTGTTAGCCCAACTCAGTCCAATAAACTCAGTTTATAAGAGATACGAATCTGGGACACAGGGTTTTCGACGCCTTGGCTTGTGTAGCCATACGTTGGCCAACCGTATGGCTTTTTTACTTTTTAACGTGGAATTTACATGATCGATAAACACTATTAGGTGGTTTCAGTACTACTTTTGATATTCAAAATAGATGTTTACACTAATTCAGTAAGAAGGACAACAGCGACACGAATGAATAGAGGCCAAGCAGAGATGTTGGGATGGGAAAGTTTTAATATAATAAACTAATGAAAGTGTTTTTATACTTTCTTCCCACATTAAATGGAACTGATTGCATCGTTGCATTTGAACAAGTGTCAAAACGAAATAGAGCTCAGACACAATGCTACTGCGTTATGTACGATAGGAACAGTTCCGTGCAGAGAATCGCATTAAGCTTGTCAGAAAAGTTTTGTGATTGTGTTTAATAGGATTTGGGTAACTTTTTCTCCTTTTCTAATTGGGTGAATAATATCGTGAACCTCAATACAGGACTGTTCAGTAACGTTATTTCTATCCATGCTGTAGCTTACAATAATGAAAGTAATTGTTCTGTTGCAGTGGATGGTGTTAATGCCATTAGCAAACTTGTGTTTCTCAAGACTCGATATGCAAACAAAAAGGCTGCCACGCTGGTCGCCAACGGGCCCAAAGGTAAGCTTTAAGGGTATAGATGACTTTCATTTGACGCTGTTGTAAAGTATTAAGGTAACAAAATGAAATACAGAAAGTCGTTTGCCTTAACTCCAGTCACATCTAACATTCTTACATGAAGGACGTATTTTCGTGCTGTGCTTTTGTAAGGAACTTGGGCATGAGTTTTTTTTTTAATGTGAGAAAATAATATTTAACCCTTTCAGTCCCAGTCAGTTATCAACACCCAACTTCTCCTTACATAAGACATACAAAATAAGACATTTGGTAATAAGAAAATGAGAATTGATCAAACAAAACAAACTATTGAAGATTAAAAACAAAATTCTCTCAAACTTGTTTAATGAAAAGTATGAGCTCAACTTGGGAGAATTTAATAAATACAACTGGGACTGAAAGGGTTAAGGTAGCTGAGGTCACGTGACCACCAACTGTAAAGAATGTATTATCATGGTTTAACTGACCACATGCAATCAATAATGATTAACCAGAATGTATTACAATTTACTTACTGCATATGTACATCTTTAATTTTCCTTTAGATCTGATAATGACCAGCACATGAGCATCACAGGGTCGTACCAAAATGAAGGGACCAGGGATAGGGGGTACTGTATGTCCAACAAGTTTTTACCCAAAGTATTGTGGCTACTACTGCAAATGACATTTAAAACTCAGGAAATATGTTTTCAGACAAAATAATTTTCAAAATATCCTGTGGAAGCATGCCCTGTAAGAAGGCTCGCCTCTTCAGGGCTAGGTTGTGCCCAAATCCAGTTCCCCAAGGTTTGTTACAACCCTGAGTAAACAACAACAACACTTTCAATTTTACAGTCATTAAACACAATAATAATGTACAATAACTTAATTTATATACTGCATGGAGTACCAGGTCACTGATGTACAGTAAATGACCATTAATTATACAGTCAGATAATTGGGTATAACATGAAATAAATGTTATTAAAAAATGTACTACATAAACTATTGATTTAAACAGTTAGTCAATCCATCATTTTTTGTTCTTTTAGTTAAATGTTTGATTCAGTATATTTGCTTTATAGGTTCATGGCAGGATGATGAAAAACACAATTTTGGTGTGTACACCTATCCCAACAAAGATGTTTACACCGGTGAATGGGAAAATGGAAAAAGAAATGGGCCAGGAGTATACAAGTGTGCACAAGCCAATGTTACAGTATGCATATTGCTCATATACAAAAACTCTAATTATAATAATTTTACCCATAGTTCAGCTTAATCATCCCTAGTTTGATAACCAAATCTGCCAAGATTTTAATATTTATGTGATCTTCATTTCTGCCTAGCTAACTCAGCTTTCCATCCTTCCAAGGTCGGTAAATGAGTACCAGCTTCTGCTGGGAGAAACCTGCAAAGGCATTACTAACGTTGTTCAGTTACTGTGCTCACTTAGTGGGTGGTTCCACCTGAATTGTTCTTCAATTGGTACAAGATTTGATGGAGCCGAAACCAATTGTAGAATTGCACACAATTTAGGCATCCTGCTGATGAACAGTAACTGTTTTGCTATTTTTTTCAGCGGTATTATAGCTATGTCTGTTCAGATATCTAATTGGCTCACGTAGGGTAAGCAATATTTCATCTGAAGATACTACTGGTACCTATACAGATAATTCATTGCTTGATGTGTACACCAACCGTGAACAATACGATAGTTCGCCTAATACAATGAACTTAAAATTTATTTAGTCTGCTACAAGATACAAAGTTGTTAATAAAAGTTAACAAGATTTCCAGATAACAACATTCAACTAATATTCCCAACATATTCCTCTAATCCTAAAGGAACAAATTTTGCACCCTATTGTAAATATCAACTTTTAAGGTACAAACCTTGGAAAATAACTCCAGACAGAGCATGGGACAGCGAGGAACCCTCTCTGATGAAAACCTTATCAACTACTGGCAAGAGTTCTTGCAAACTCCATATACACCAACCAATGTCCCAGATTGGTTTGATAAGCTACAATCTGTCGTTCAAAGCCAAGAAGAATCAGACAGTGACCCTCATGAATAAGTTAATACCACTCGTGAAGAGTGGATGTTCGTAACTGATCCTAATACACTCTTTGATAGTTCGGGACATTTTTCTGAATCAACACATGGCAAACAAACTGCACAAGATACTTCTGTTCGCACAGTATGCTTCTTTCAAGGAAAAATATACTTTTTTGTAGAAAAGGAACAATCTTCAAAACCAGTAAAGACAAAATTTGTGCATGATGAAAACCAAGACTGCACAGATGTTCTGATTAACAAAGATGTCATCGTACAAGACCTTAACAACAACGATGTCCCGTTTTCAAAACAGGAGTTAGTTCCTTCAAGTTTAAACCTATCACTGATTAACAATACCTCTATCAATCAACTTGTTCCTATCAAAGCGAAGGTGATTAACTTGCAAGACCCCAAGAAAGCCGGAAGCAGTTATCCTCGCAAGGGTTAGGGAATTCTTGTTGATGAGCATGGATCCATAAAAGTGTTACTGAGATGATGATATCGAAACGGTCGAAAATGAACAAACATATCAATTTAAAGATTTAAGAGTGAAACACTTCTTCTTCTTGTAGCAGAATAGCAGGTGCATTCTCATCCCACCTCTGAAATGTCAAAATGCAGGAAATGGCACTTTAGAGAACCTAAATATGCAAAATATCTCGAGGGGGGAATGCCCCCAGACCCCCCTAGAGGATCGAGCCTTCAGCACTCGTTGTAGCGCATATAGTACTAAAAAATACCTCCCAAAAAATAAAAGAACCCCCCCTCAACAGAATCCACGCTATTGGCCTGTAAAGATAAGTTACATGTAGCTCTTTGAACCAGGAATGCTAACTTGACATCAGTATTAAGTGGTTGAGGTTCTTGAAAGTTGTAAACTAGTATTCACATACACATACTTGCCCTTTTCAGATTGAAAGGTGGAATTGCATGAACGGCTTGAGAAGTATTTCAAGGAATACTTTATGCTCTTGAAGGATCATGGTTACTATGATCCTCATGACAACAAAGACAGGTTTGTGCAAATCGCAATCAGTAAATCACATTTCTGCTTGCATCTATATCAATTCATCATCCTAGGCATCCACACCCGTCCAGTGAAACACTGGGTTCAAATATTAGCCTATATTTCAATAAATGAATAATTTCCACACAACATTTTTGTAAAATAGAGACCTAAGTAGCTTCGTCGCGGACGAAGACGAGAACGACCGGAAGTCATATTTCACCTTTTCTTCGGAGTGCGCATGTCTGAAATTTCGTTTTCGTTTTTGTGGCGTTCTCGAGGACGGCAAGTGTCAGTGTTTTTCTTTGTGGTGAGAACGTAAGTAAAGTATCTTTCATTTTGCCGTTAAGTGACGATCTTTCTCATTCTTCCGAACAAGGAACTAATTCTCAAGCAATATTATTTGTATATTTTGTTCAAGGTTTTGATAATTCTCTAAAATGTTGTTTATTTGACACTTGTAGATGAATGCAATAGACGTACAGCAACCAGCAAGCGCGGGAAAAAACACGTAAGCTCAAGTTGTTTTGGTCTTTTGACAAAGCTGTGCTTTAGAATTTAGCTAGATATAGAATATTATCCCTCATTCAACTGAACCCTCATTTGTCTCATTCTTACCAGAAATTACCAGATCCGCACATCGCAAATCACACTTCATTCGGCTTCTTTTGATCACGATATAAAAGCGAACCTTTTTAGCGAAAAGAAGTGTTTCATACCTTTTACTTTTTATTTATTTCCACCGGATATATGAAATACAATTTACACAACCCGCGTGTAGCGTTAGCTAATCTTGGAGGGTATCAGTAATAAATAAACATAAATATTAGTCTACAATATTACTACAGCATAAGATTGACATTAGTTCTAAGGTACAAATTATATTGGTATAATAATATAATTGAAACCTCGGCCTTCGATAAACTTAAAAAGTACCTGCCTAATAGTGAGTGTTTCTCCATCTCTAAACTTTTGAACCTTGTTAATACTCTGTCACAGCCACCACTATTGAGGAGTCTGTTTATTTGTAAGCCTTAATTCACCTGAATTACTTTATTCTTCCCATCACCCTTCTCAGATGTACATGTAACCTTATTTTGTACACCTGTTTTCCCTGTTGGGAGGGTTTGTGTGAGCAAGGGGATAAAAAAGAGTGAAAATGATAAAAAACTGGGAATATCATAGCATCAGTAAAGCTTGGGGAGATGCTAGAAGTGTGTCAGAGGTAGAGGGGTGGGGGTAGAGGATAGGCAAATTCAACAATATTACACAAAATAATAAGTAATTAAGTGATAAACAGGATGCTAAAAAATATATTTTCAATAGAAAGATCATGGAAGGAATTTTTGGCAAAATCTCCAGAGTTGATTCAGAGTGTGTGAATTTGTTTGCTGGCCACCCTCATTTACCATGAATTTCCCAGTATATCTTTATAGGAATCACCCCCCTTTAATTGTTTTCCATTCCTGGTAAATCTTTTGTAGTAATGGTCTAAAAATAATGGATCTACCACTGAAGCTATCAAGGTAATTTTTGGCTTGTGTCGTTTTTCATAGAACCAACTTTGTCTGGACAAAGGACCATGATATCTTGTTTTGTAGAGAGCTTTTGGTTACTGAGCCATACGCCCACAAAGTTAGAAGTGTTGAAAGAGCAAAAGCCTGGGAGCAGATTGCCTCCAGTTTAAATAGCATCCAAGCTCCAAAGTTTAGAGTTAGAACTAGATCCGTACGTGATCGCTACACACTTCTGACAACCAGAAAAGCAGAGCAGTTAAGAGAGGAGGAGAAAGCTTCAGGGATAGAAGTTACACCAACAGAAATTGACTTGTTATTGGAAGAAATTTTGGAGAAAGAGAAAGCTGCTAGAGCTGAGATTGAGTCTGGAGATACCAAAAAGAGAAAAGCAGAGCAAGACAAGGCAAGTGCTGACATTAGAAGACTGGCAATGGAAAGGATGTCTCAGACTAAAACCAGGGAAAGTGATGTGGGAGAAACTTCTTTAAAGAAGAAAAAAACAAGGCGCAGCTCACATGAGATGCCTGAATTTCTGGAGAACAAATCTGAGAGGGACCACCAAATGAAACAAGAAGAACTAAATTTAAGAAGGAGTGAGCAAGAAGCAATGACTGCTATGATGAGACAGCAACAGCAGCAAGTTCAGAATTTGCAGGCTATGTTTGTAAGCCAGCAAACACAAGCTATGTTGGTTCTCCTAGAAAAAGTTGTTAAGAAGTAAAGGTGACAAGTGTTTTTTCCTTGTCCCAACTTGTTGTCATTCAAAAGCCTTCATAATTATATCACTTTGTAAGGCATTGTTTATTTACAATTTGTTTGGTAGTTTTTGTTACAGTGTACTTCTGACATTAGGTACTTTCCTATTTAATGTAAACAAAATGCTAATGGCCTGCTGTTGCCTATATACTTGTGTTAGTTACGTCACATCATGTTGTGATGCTGTAAAAAAACATTATTAAAGTTGTTTAGTCTGACTGGCTTCTGTACATTTGTGACATTCAGGAAAAATAATCATGAAGTGAGGGTGGGTCTAATTCAAAAAACTTGGAAGTTTCATTTCCATACAGGCATGTAAGTGCATTTCTCAGAATTGCACAGACAATATACATCTTGCCAATACTACTCAAGCCTATTTTAAGATTTTTTTTGAAGTCTATGAATTTAAAGTAGTTCACTATGTCCCCAAATAGCCATTCAACGGATTCCCTCACAGAACTCATTCTGGCATTGTACTCTTGCATCTGGGGTGTTAAAACAGCATTTCTGAATTGTTGTTGGAGTTGCACTCTGTGCGGGTAAGCTGGATCACCATATAAGCACATTAGGTGGCCGTGGGGGGAAACTGCATTGTGCTGGAGATCTTGCAGCAAGCCTGATTCAGCTAACATAGCTGCATCATGTCTTCTACCTTCTGAAAATGAAAGGTTTAGAAAACAATTAGATGCGTGGACAATGGTTGTGACCTTGTGGTGCATACTCAGTAGAGAACCTGATGGAAATTTAAGTTCTTTGCAAAATAATTCATTCAGTATTCTAATCTGCAAAATTATATCTCTGAAGAGATCAATCACCTCCACTTGATGGGACTTTTTCAGCACTTGATTCCTGATATTTACCCTTTTTGACCTTTTTTTCAGGGGTCGGTTCCTGAAAGGTGGAATAACTTTATTCCAGGGATAAGTCTGCCTTATTTCAGTCACAACTTTATCCCAGGACAAAGTTATGACTGGAATAAGACAGTTTTATCCCTGGATAGTGTTGTTCCACCTTTCAGGAACCAGCTTTTGATTTTTTTGCCATCTTAAGTTTTTTTATTTTCTCCATCTTTCTATTTATTTTTCAGGGTTATTTTTAATTAACAGTTTTAAACTGAAGTGACTACCATGCATAAATAATTCCATACATTATTATAATTATTATTACCTATTGGGCCATATAGATTTCCTATTAACCCATTCGGTAGAGCAACAGATTGAAATTTTAATGCATGGACTCTCTTGTGTACATTGTATACAGCCCTCTGGTGCTGTCCTGGGCGACTTATTGGTCGAACCGTGCCATCGACAAAACCAAAACAGTTGTCCAAGGGAGAGCCTTTAGCTGAAATTACGTCTGCATATTGCTGTAAATGGTTGGGGTCCATAACTTGATTGTTCCACTGAGTTAGTCTGTGGCCATGCCTGTCATAGACATAATCGAGAACAGTATTTGTTATCATGCTTAAGACTGGCCTTGCAAATCTGTGCACCATATCACTGTATCGACAGGGGTAAGCCAGTCGCTTCAGTAGCATACATAGCCCTTCTATGCCATCGCAAATGGAACGCTGTGGGCACTGGAATGTTGGGGGGATCTGTAGCCTGTCTGCCAGCAAGGGAATGTGCCATTTCTCGACTCGAAACTCGGTATAACACTCAGCAGGATCCATTTCCCCCAAATCGAACGACGCGTACGAGTTGTAAGGAAAATCCGGATTCTTCGACTGATAAAAGTCATAGAGAAGGCAGAATTCTTCGTCATCAAACATGTCGTGGGCATATCCAACAAAAACAAAATCCCTGATGTCTTTAAACAACGACATAACTAAAACCACCACTTGTTGAGCCTCACTTGTTGACGTCTTCGTCTTTGTACAAGACGCGGGTGCTTAACTTTCAATTTTCGCGCCGAAAACGATGTTCTCGTCCCAGTGTCCTAGAGCATGCCACGTCATAATTTCGTTCTCGTTTTCGTCCTCGACGAAGCTGCTTAAGGTCCCTAATACCTAACTATGACTCCAACTAGTACGTTTACTCAAACAGACCAAGGATTTCTTCCCCCAGATGATGCCGTCGTCAAAGAACTTGGCCAAAAGACAGCCATGTAGCCTGGCGATTGCCAAATTTTCGACATGTAATTCCATAATGCTCATGCAAAGATGAACTAAGACTACAATTCGTATCGGTCTCCAGCGCCCAGATCAGCAAGTAATACGGCTAACGTTACTCCACCAGGAGCTAGAAGACTTGTTAAAGCGCTACAACAATGAACATAATACAGCAATATCCATCAACACTCCAGAGAACGACTATGCCACGCCCTTCTATTGAGTGGTAATCTTGAGCTTACCTATGATACCAACACCAGTATTGTGAGATCCTTGGTGTTTTAAACAAAGATAGGTGAACTGAAAATTGTGTTTTTATTCTCGTTCGTACTCGTTTATAAGAGAAAACTACTTTGTTTAGAGACTGAAAGAGTCGCTAATCTTTTAGGAAAAAGTTATTAGAGTTTTTTTACACTAACCTTTTATTAAAAAGAAAACTTATCATAGGTCATGTCTTCAGCATGCAGTTGTCAGTTTGTGATAAGAACTGAGTCACGTTGTCTATTAAGCACTACTATTCCTTTAAAAGAAAACTAAGTCGAAGCCATGTTTTGAAGAATAACGTTTTCGTTCAATTTATCACTGAATTGTAGTCATCGATTAACCAGTATCATTTGTTTGTACAGCTATATTTCTGGTATTTAAGCAGAATTTTTCGTTGTATTTGACAATAATTATTTTCACTACAAATTTCTGGCTAAAATTTCCGTAATGGAGCGTACTACTGTTTAATCACGAAAACTAACCCTAACTCTATCGTAATATGAGCGATGAAACTGCATGCATAAATAAGTACGCCCCAGTACGGAAATTATCCCAATTTCTGTATTGTTCTTTCTTTTTTCTTTAACACATGTTGAGGGTTTCCACGGTCAGGAAAAGTCTGAATTTTGAAATTTTTTCAAGGTCAGCGAAATTTGATTTTGTTCAGTGAATTTTTCTAATTTACCCAAAACTCAGTGAAAAGTCATGGAATTCCTGTCACCCTTACAAAATCATTTTAAATTCAGAATTCTCGGTTAGGCTTCCTGTGGATGAACTATGTTCAAATATCATTTTTCGTAAAGTTCCCAATGTTGTCATCGAGAAATGTTTTTTCGTCAAGGAATTTTAATTTTCCGGATGAGTGGGAACCATGAATTCTTTACGCTCATGAGCTTACACAACACTATCTGCAGTGTGCTAGCAAAATGACAAAATTGAACACATACAATAATTTACACTGCCTAGTACAAAATTTCGCTGATCAACATAAGTCTTGCACTATTGTGCAATTTTATTTGTTCCGAAAGCCCTCGTTTTTTGTGCCTAGTGCATCAAAGATGCGATAGCCATTATGTCTTCGTGTGTACGTTACACCGCAGATTGCCCAGAATGACACCAACAGGAAGCCCGTAAATCTACATCAAAAAGAAGTTTTGGATCACAACTTTTGCATTTAGAACCAATCAACTCTTGGAACAGTGAGTCAAACAGGGACAATTCACAGATCGCAACTGAATACCAATAAACCATTCAAATTATCAGTAAATAAGAACTTTGCCAGAGCTGGAGAAAAGAGAAAAAATTATAAACATTACTCAGGAAATCAAACTGGCTCTTAATTGAAAGCTACACGGACATTTGAAGTGGATATGTATAGGGACCGCGCTCGGCCGGGGATCTGGTATTAGAACAGGAAGTTGACTCGACAATAAAAACAAAAAAATAGCTCGAAATTGAGAGCCGATATTTTACAAAGTTTATAACTTCAGAGCTTGAAAAACTAGTTTTCTCATAGCTTATACAATTATCTTATGAAATTATATTTTGATA
>JANCMA020577409.1:0-19792 GCA_024336925.2 Zoanthus solanderi
TGCTAGAAAAATCACCATCCTATCCAACCTTTAAACTATCGAACGCACTTCACTAATCTATGATTACTACTAGTTTACATTATCATTTAAGTTACCACAATGAATAATAATCTTTTCCATAGCATCAACCCATGTTTTATTATAGAGTATAAAACAGAAAAAGTGTGTTTTATTGTTTTTGGGCGTATAGAATTTATATTATAAAGCAAATGAAGAAGCCCAAGTTGTGTATCAGACTGTGATAAAACACTCCCGGCGTTTGAGAACAATTGAAACATGCTGAAAACACTCGTTTGCACGCTTTTACTATGTTATATACTCTGATAAAACATAAGATTTTTACCCATCAGATCGCGCGTAGTGTCCTTTCTATATTATAACAACTGGTATATAAATGATGATTTGTTTACTAATTATAAGACATTTGTTTGCTTTTATCATTTCTAAAATTGTCCTATCAAAATTTCAGTTAAAACAAGCGAGGATTGTCTTTTTCTTAATGTATTCACGCCGTTCAGCACTGAGAAGGAAAAGTTAGCTGTGTTGGTTTATATACATGGAGGAGGTTTCCATACAATGGGCGCAGGCGATGATTTGTCAGTTTTATCCTCTTTGAATGACGTGATAGTTGTTGCTGTCCAATACCGTTTAGGTGCTTTAGGATTCTTCAACGTTCCCGGATCAACCATAAAAGGAAACTACGGTTTGATGGATCAACTGGAATCACTGAAGTGGGTTCAGAAGAATATTGCAGCATTTGGAGGAGATCCTTTAAAAGTTACTATATTTGGTCAAAGCGCAGGGGGGATTAGTGTTGCGATGCTACTGCTAATGCCACAAAGTAAAAACCTGTTTCGTGGAGCGATTGCACAGAGTGGAGCAGCGAATTCAGTTCCAACTTGCTACAAAATTAGAAGCAAAAAACCCGCCAAATATTTTCTCGGACTTTTAGATTGCTCCATTGACGGTCCAATTCTTGACTGCATTAGATCAAGGAGCCACGAAGAAGTAGTAGCCGCTCAGACGAAGCTAATGGCGACTCAAAACCAAGATATGTTTGTAACAGTCTCCCCAGTTGTTGATGGGACATACCTCGTGGATCTGCCGAGAAATCTACTTCAACAGCAAAAATTCTACAAAGTACCAACCATATTTGGCATTACCTCAGATGAGGGTGCGATGTTGACAGATATGTTTCTCAAAGACATACCTTTATCAATGTATACTGAAGATTTTTTCAGATCATTTGTATATTCAGCTCGTGATCTGGATTTTGGTGACAATAAACTTGTGAAAGAAGCCATTGTGTATGAGTACACTAACCACGGAGTGTTCAAGTCACCCAAAGTGGTAAGAAGACAATTGACGACAATGTGGGGAGACAAATTTGCAATAGCTCCAGTTGCGCTGAATCTTGAAGCATATGCAGCAGCCGGAGTCCCGGGCTATTTCTATATCTTCAATCATCGGTCAAAATACTCTGTGTACCCCCCTTGGGTTGGCGTCAATCATGCTGACGATCTACCGTACACTTTGGGAGCACCCATAAAGAAAATTTCTAGTATACCGCTGACCGCTGGATTTACAGATGTCGAAAAAGGGCTCAGTAGGTTTGTAATGAAGCTATGGACAAACTTCGCCAAATATGGGTATGCTATTGCAGTTAATATTTAGTTTTAAATTAATAGTAGTACTGTTAGATAAAAACCAAGCACGTTATGAATGATTGTTAGACGGTTAATTACGCGATTTAAGCAGTTTCAAAAGATGAGAAGCATGAAATGAACAACCTTGTACCCAGGGCTTTTCCACCCGCCCTCTTCTTGGCGAAAAGCTCTGGGAGCAAGGTTGTGAGATATAAGTATATATTCATGAATTTAATGATGAGTTAGTTACATCAATGTTTGTTAGAAAGCAGTGTAACGTTTCGGAGGTATAAATACTATTCAGTATGTCTTATGGTTCAACAATTATTTTAACCATCAAATCACTCACCACTATTGGTTAGATTCGACCACGTGATTTCTTTGCAGGGCAGACTATCAGCGAATATGGCAGTGCAAATATCGAAAGGGATGCCGTCAACATAAGAAGCACGGAAGTTGTCAATGCACAAGAAACAAGGAAGCTGCATTGTCAGCATTTTTAAAAAGAAAAGCGGCTTTGTTTTCAATTATTTATTTTTTCTTATTAAGGTTTGTCACCCTTGATGATCAATTGCCACAGTTGAACAATGTTTCTGGAAGTATTTTTCCCTTTTTTGTATTGTATCAGAACTTACAGCACTTCCGGTTCTTTTGTTAATGATAAACTAGCTTCCAGTTCGAGAACCAACTGTCTTTTAGTTTTAATCAAATCGCTATTCACTTGATAATGGATCATAAAAGTATATGTAAGAAAAAACAGTCTCTTTTATCGAATTTATAACGTATTAGAAACGTAAATATGCCAATACGTAAAAGTTCTTACAAAATAATTAATATTTAATTTATTCTATTTTTATTTACAGTGATCCAAACCATCAAGAGGATGGCCATGACTTTGTTACTTGGCCAAAATATACCAATGAAAACCGCACGTTTCTTCAAATTGATCTGGAATGGAAAACTGGAAAGAACTATCGGATTAAAGAATCAGCGTTTTGGAACCAGTTCCTTCCTAAATTGGTGTCTTCTGACTTTCAAGTCAAAAATGAGCAAGATGTCAAGTCTAGTGACTAGCATTAAATTTGAATATATTGACAAAGTTCTTTCAGCCTTATGGTCATAAAATATGAAGATTTTGTTGTACTTCTAGTTTATTTTAAGTAACAGAGAAAATTTCAATAGTTTCAAGGGCTGCTCAGTATACTTCTTGAAGTGTTGTATAATTCGCCATAAAAATAAACAAACAAACAAACTAACTAAAAATTATTCAGGGAAAAACTTATGAATGTTTAGCAAGTCGATCATTCAGAGAAAAACTAATGGCTAAGCGGCGTGTTAAGTTTTTTTTGTTAATAAACAGGAAATTCCCATTCTCTGCATTTTGAGATGTTTGTCAGTGCCGGGTAACAATATACACTTAATGACTGCTCCCTGGGGAAACATCTGTTTCGTCTCGGGAAACATCGAGATTCGATGGAAATAAAACAGATGTTTCCCCAGCCGGGAGCAGTCATTAAGTAATTTGTTACATCGCATAAACAAAATAAACCACAATTATTAATTTTTCCCGCTCTCAAACGTGAAGTGCGACAGCAATGTTACGTTCACCGGCTGCATGGTCAATAGTTTTCGAGGTGTTGACCAGCCGGGAAACATTTGTTTAGAAGTCATCCACGTGACCTCGATTTAGCCAATGAGAGCGCGAGTTCCAGTCAGAAACGCACTTGCTATTGGTGGGTTTCATAAGGTTCTAGTTCATCGCACATGGTGGTCAGTTATACAAAAGAATATCATTAGAATCAAGTTTGAATCTCATTATTTGACCTCCATCTGCCATTGTGTTATATCCTCGTGGGACTTAGTGAAACCCAAGAATATAACAAAAATATTTCTGAACGAAATGTGTAAAAATATACCGATCCCTGGCATATTGATGCCTTGTAAATAGATAATATGCTGGTACGCTTTGTTTATAGCCAGCTTGTCTGCCTGCTACCAGATGGAATTATTTGAACAATATGCCGTGTGTGTATGTCAAGCTTAGAGTGTATTTACACTCTTGGCAACTATGAAATCCGTGTTTATTTTTTTTCTTTTTTCACCGGCGTGTGTTTTCATTTCAGCAACCAAACTTAAAATATCTTTTTTAGAGAAAGATGTGACGATAGCATTGTTTTAAAGTTTACTTGGAGTGGATTCAGTTGTTAGAAACTTCTAGTTAATACTAATAGGCTTTCCAAGGTTAGAGACGCAGTATTGTAGGGGGTGCAACTAGACTGGGGCGAGTGCACGGTCAAGCATATGGCGGACACATGTAAACAACACAAGGAGTGATTGTTGATGCTTTATTTTAGCGAGTCTTTGCACTTTTGCCTAACTTATTTCCTTGTAAGATTGTATCTATAATCTTATACAAGTATGTATCATATTTAAGCGTCATTCGACTGGTATCTGTTGGCGAGACGGCAGAATAATCGTTTGAATACCAAGACTTTGGAAAGTAGACTATGATCTTTGCTAGCTGAAAGACTTTTTAGCACTTCGAGGACTTAAACAGAGTGAAACCACAAGATCCACTGTCAACCCTAGTGTAATGAGTTTCCGCCATCCCAAATGCAGAACAACCACTTTTAAGAACTCGTTTCATGTCCGTGCTTCGTGCACGTGGAACATTCTGCCCAAAAAACTCAGACTTGAGAGCATAACTCTCAACCAGTTTAAGACCCTGTTAATCGCGTACTATGAAATAGCGCTGGTTTGTTGTTACTGCCCTAAGGACCGTCGGTCATTTAAGACAATATGTATGAAATGCAACACTGCACGTCTCCTGGACACCACCATCTCATGTTGTTTTTAGATTATAGCTTTTTTGTTCTACCTTAATAAGTATTTCTTAACGTTTTTTGTTCCTTTTAATATGGGCCCACAGTAATTGGCTCCCGGCTGTTGTGGTGACCCTGTCTACACCTTACGCATATCTTTATATTATATGTTTGTCCTTCATTATTATGTGTGAAAGTAATTTACGTAGGCGAAGCATAATAAATAAATAAATAAAATAAAATAAATAAAAAAAGCCAATATCAACTAACTTAATGCTCCCAAAACATTTTTTTAAGATGTACTCTACAAGAACTCCAAAGAAGAGTAATCTTGAACGAATAGCAAGTGAACACAGACCCCAATACTTATTTACTGGAAGGCGAAATATCGAGATGGTTTACTTTTTAGCTCGTTTTAAGTTGTGGACGTTGAATACATTGATAAATATAAAGACCAAAAAGCTAACTCGTACTGGCTTAGTGGTTTTGTCGATAATGTAAATTTTTTCTGGGGACTTGGTGTTTTTTAAAGCTAATGCTTACGATTCGTAAAATTACATGACGGTCAACCATATATAATAGTCATAGAGTTTAGTTTTGCATTAGAGGGCCAAATGAAAAGCCTAAAAGTTTTTTTTCATGCATAGAATTTGTTTTTCAAAATACAGTTTGATATAGAAAACGCAAAATTTATATTTGATACAATATAATATTAAAACGCAGTGTGTAGGTAATCAAGTCTATTGGCTTTACATTTAGGATGATGATTTTCAAAGTTCAGGTAACATTTACTAATTTGGTATTGAAAAACAATTTGCACAAACAAAAGAGTAAACAGGAACCTCGTGATCACTGTGTTGGCTAACAACTTTTTAGTTTGGTATTTTTTAGGCGTCGGCTTGCTTAGAAAAACATCTTAAGTCAAGAACAGAATTTGGAAGTCCGTTTTAGGGTTTCTGGAAGTCTTCCTACCATCAGGAAAGTGATTTGAAGTGACTTAAATGTTCCGGTGGATCGATGCAATTTCTCTAGTCCTTCGGTGATTTGTCTCTCTGGCAAAGCAGCTAATGTAGAATCTTTTGGTCACCTATGAAATTGAAGCAGATTAACCTGCGAGTTTACGACCCATAAATGAGGAAATTTCTTATCATTATCACAAAATCCAAACTTCTACAGCGAAATTACCTTGGCTTATATACTAATGTCGCCGTCATAGTTTTGGCCGCGCGCTCGCCCCAGTCTAGTTGCACCGCCTACAATATGGCGGTTATACCTCTCGAGCAGTAATTTTACGTTAGCTGCAAGATTGGACAATAGGTAGGCCAATTACAAAATTAAAACCATTTCAAACTACCTTTAAGAACCTAATCGAACTAACGTTTTGATTTTCTGATAAACTGTTTGTAAGCTGCGACGATTTAGTTTTCTAATTTTTGCACGCCCATATCGTGACATACAATTGCCTTATATGGATTAAAACACGAATGGGAAGCGTGACGCGTCACGCACACGCCCAGTGTTACTATTTCCGCTTTAAATGTACTAATAAGCTACAGTCTTTAACAATGAAAAGTTGCGTCGGTGTTTGAACATAAAAAGTAATTGCAGAAAATAAATTAATTTTGACACCATTGAAAAAGCGATAAAAGCACTGACGTTTCCGAGGTTATTCGACGTTCTTCACTCTAACGAAAGACTAACATCCGAAACGTCATTGTTTTTATCTCCTTTTCCTACATCTGCACTCTTGGATAAACTAGAGAGCTTTGTTTAGAATATCGGTAGCTTTTCTTTTTAGTATTGTTCTTGTTTGACGTCCAATATACCTCGAAGAGTAAATCTTGTCAGAACCAAGAGTGAGGGAAAGCACATCGCACGAGATATCACTCAATTTCTTTAAATATTTTTTTCTAACTTATAACAAGCTGACAATTGGTAATGTTTGATGTTATTTAAAAGTTATCTAATCTTTGGTTGCGTGACCAAGTTTCGCATAGTTTTACAAACGCGTACCTTTGGAAGTTTGAGTCCAATATTTGCAATATTGTTCCTGCAATCATGGCTATTTGAAGTTTTACAAAGAATGTATTGTCATTAAAGGTTTAGCAGCCAAGCAATTTTGAGAGCCAAAGTTTTTTTCTCTTTTGCTCGATGAGTAATCTTAAATTTTAAACTAAAATCTCCTTCGTGTTTGTTCGCCTGCTATCTAAAGTTGAGTACTAACGAAGACAATTGTAAACAAAAAGGCAACAAAGATTCGCGTTTTCGTGTCGAACGTAAACAAAAAAAAATAAACAAAAAACAACAATAGCATAGGAGTGGAACCACTACCCTCTTGGTCAAAATTCAAATTGAAAGCAACCGGAAAAATTAGTTTATACGTCACCGAAACTTCGTAACGGGAAGCTCCCAAATAACTATAACAGTTCATTTTAAAGGTAGGGTTGCGGTCAGTTTGAAGGTCTCTCGACTATAGTTTCACAGTGTGGGAAATGAGAAAAAGAAGTATGTGGAATTTAGAGAAATTAAAACTTCTTATTTTGCTGAGTACATTTTATGTTACAAGTAGCGCAAAGGGTAAGTGATTTTGAAATACTTTGGTGTTATTTTATTTAGAAATAGAATAGATATCTTTATATTATAAAAAAGTTCTATCGATGTTGCTCTGGACCATTCAAGCTTTAGAACTTGTGGTCATATACACATCTAAAATAAACTTCTTGTTAAGTGTTTCCAGCAACAAAACTGTTGGTATATAAACTTGTTTCTACCATTTTATTGTTTTCTATTGTTACAGTAATTTTTTCAGGACCTTCCGTCATAAATGAATCCGACTTTGTTGCCTACGTTGGTACCATAACCTTGGTTTAAAATAAGTTTTAGTTTTACATATATACGACTGCAGGGATGTCAATAAAAATGTTTTAGCTTTCTGACAAAAGTGTAAGCAAGTACGTTTATTTATTATTCATTCCCTGATGACGCCGCAGATCGGCGAAAGCTCGGAAATTTCTTGTAAAAACTTAGAACCTTTTTGGTAATATAAGTTTCAAAAATTTTTTAACTGTAGCTCTAGGTCTCAAATGAATTTTTAAGTTTTACATTTTTACATCATACTACTGAATACAAGGGCAATATCAAATATGTACAAGTACGCTCGATTTCATAAAACTGATTTCTTTTCAGCATATGAGCTATTTATGAATGAGCTGAAAACTGCAAGAGCCAGAGGCAGTGAGGGTGAAGATTTTTTTCTTCTTAAAAAATGCAGGCAAAATTTAAACAGCTAAATACCAATGCTTGTTTAAGCTCCGTTTGGTTTGGGCAAACCGAAAGCTTTAGCAAATAGAAACTAAATATTGGAAATTATGTAATATAATCTTAATCAATAAAGGTTTGCTAACACATAAGCAAATATAAGATAAAACGGCAAGATTTATTCGACGTTTCGGCATTCTCTCAATGCCATTATCAAGAAATTTTTAGATCATTTCTAGGTTCTGGCAAAATGTTCAAACAAACTTGACTGTCTAACCAAAGAAATGCTATTTATTAGACAAAAGAAACCAGAACTCAACGTGCAGAGTGGCTCTATTACTGCTAAAGTTTTTATTTAATTTTAAGCCAGTGTTTATTCATCTAGTAGGTTCTCATTTTGCTAAGTACTTAAGCCATTTGTTTAATTATCTTTTATTTGTTTGTTCAGTTATCTTGTTCAGTTATTTGAACCATTTGTCTATTGTCAACTTAATTACAGCACCACATAAAATGCAAATATTTTAATCTTGAGGATGCCAAAACATCGAATAAATCTTGCCGTTTTAAATTATGTATAAGGTCCGTTTTAAGAACATTTGGAGCAACTTTAGAATACCCTGACACTGTCGTAAATATAATTCTGCGCATTTGCTTTTAGAGAACGACGAATGCGCAGAATAAATCACCATGTCATTAACGACAGTGTCGGGGTATTCTAAAGTTTAGCCGAACATTTGAGGTTGAAATCCTTACAATTTTAACAACATTCATTCTCCTCTTTCCGATATACGTTTGCTAGCTTTATGGCACGCTGATGGGTCTCAAAACTTCTACAAAGGCGAGACAGATGTCCATGACTGCTAACATTTAGGCTCACTTTTGTTTTTTATCAGTAATGCTAGTTACCAACGTGGCCTTAGCGCCCATATTACTGGCCTCAAGTTAGCTAGTAGCACGCTTATGCTATCTATAGTATAATTTTATCATCCTTAGGCTAATTAACAAGTATATTACGCTTTCATTTTTACAAAAAATTAATGTCTGTCAGAGACCATTTTCATTTGGTCACCATGACCACTATTTTACCACATGTTTTTTATTTGTTGGTCTCAAAGTAATAAAAATCTCTTAGAAGTCCATTACATCACAATTAATAAAAAAGTTCCGTTTCTTTTCAAAACTGGAATTCGGATGTTATCTTTCAGCATTATGCGGTTTTTACCAGAAACTAACAAAACAATTGAATTAAAAGTGCACCGGCAAAAGATAAACGGAATACAATAAATTGTCATAAACTTATAAACTTCAGGAAAATTGTATTACTATAATCGTCATGGTTTACTAGGACAAAAACAATATCAGTTTATCTCAAATTACATGAGAATTGAGATAATAAAATGGACAATTATCTTCTAACTGCTACCTTAAAATTCCAAAACTTTGTTTTTGCGTCCCAAAACAGCCACATTAAAAAGAATATGACAGTGTGAAATCTCAAGAAAGATATTGGTATAATTAATGTTAAGTGAATAATTACAAAACATACCCAAAGGCCAAAGTCATTAAAGTTGTCTACAGCCAAACAATCGACGTCCTCTTAACTGAAGTGATACGAATATTACTAAAAGTATTTTGATATTAATACTTGTTTGATCAAATTTCGACACTCGTGGTTATAAAACACATACGAAGTCTTTATTTTTGTTTCTACGCTTAATATGTTTTACAAGAATCTGTTTTATAAATATCTTGAGGTCCAAAATTTTCAGAAAATTAATAATTATCTGACAGTCAACTCATACAGGCCGAGATTTATTTTGCATCTCTCAGTTTATATATTTAGATGGTGTGCGCATTCTAGCAATTTCTTAAACTTCTTATGATAATTCAAATCGTTGCATAAGAGTATTAGATTGAATTGACTTAAAATGTTAAGAAACGAGTTAAGAATCACTTCAGGCTGAAATCACTTGAAAAGCCGGCTAAGATTCAAGAATCAGGAGGCTCACACACGAAATTTACTGATTTTTATAAAACATATCTAGTGCACTGTCTTTTGAGTTTAGACGTTATGAACAATAAAACAGAAATATGTTAAATACTTCATCCCAGTATACCAGTTAGGGTTACGATCTTCCTAAGAAGGGGATATATACTTACTTGTTAGGGAGACTATATAGCATACTGCCATGAAGTATAAACCAAAAGTATGGCGATATAGTGCCATTTATTTGATCAAATCTGGACCCTCATGATGGACTTTCGGTGCATGTTTTATCTTCATTCTCAGAACGATTTATTTTGCTCTTAATTCATCTCTAGTTTTTTGAAAATTTGATCATGAGTTAATTCACCAGTGTGGAGCAAATTTAAAACGGTAGAAAGCACAAACCACCCGAACTCAACTCCACGGTTTTGTCAGAACCTACACGCATGCGCACAATCAGATTCACTCGAGTAACTAGAATGCACGTAACTGAAGCAATCGTGGACAGTTGTTTCGTCCTTGTTAGGACTCATCAGCACAGTTTAGCTTTCAACCACAACCAAAGATTTATCCTTTAATGCTAAGCTCCCACCGCATGCATGTGGGACCTTGGTTGGGGTATGCCAAACATACCTCAGGCAATGCGTGCGGATAGAGGATACAAAAAAGAACCTAGTTAGTGTAGGTTCTGGCTTAACCGTGGAGTTGAGTTAGGGAGGTTTGTGCTCTTTACCGTTTTACTTGAGCAAACTGTTTTCGAAAAATTTTTGTACCTTACTTGGCTTTAATTTCCAGATTCGGATTGTTTGTCCTGAATGGCTCAATTCTACATTACTTTTATTTTTAATAAATGCCATGAGCTTCGTTTATTGTGGGACATTAAGTTGTCTCGGGACGAACAGATAGTGTTCGTAGCTACTCTCAGAGAGGGTGTGATGGCTCTTAACGGAACCGGTTAACAAACTAGAGACGATGAAGATGAGTTTTTCGTTTATATGTATAATTATTTTTTATAAGAACATGCATGGGGCTCAAAAGTCCCCGAAATATATTCACGTATACTAAGAGCAAACCCGAAGCTGAAAAAGAGTGAAAAACTTTTCTTGTAGAATACAGAAAATCATGGAAATGTTTCTCGGTATATAAATGTTTGTCTGTACAATATATCTAAGAGTTTTGGCAACTAAAACACTTGCTTGTGTATATACTATAGGCGTGCAGAGCTAATGTACCTTTGTAGAAAAATGTGCAGATTATGAAATTGATCGAACCAAATGACAAATGTGAACTTCTGACCTACCTCGCCATCGTGGCTTAGAGGCATTTAAAAGACATTTGTCCTTTTGGGGTTGAATTTCTTAAAATATTTAGCCTTATTCAAAAATAGGCCTGAATAGATTGTGGTCGCAAAATCATAAAAAGTTGTTCTTTTTAAACTCAAAACGTTGCTACTAAAACTTTAAAAGTTGCTAACTTAATATATCAATATGTCATATAAATATTATTTAGTATCTTCAATAATCGTTGCTATTGAAAAATCGGTTAGTTCAGTATATTACTCAGAAGTGTATATCTTGGGGATGCATTGAGGTTTGAAAGCCTGGGTGACCAGGTAGTGGTAGTGAACCAAAAATGGCTTGGGACGAGGCCTAACATATGAGTAACATCGAGTAACATATATGTCTTCTAGACATCCTGTACCCTGCAGTTATCATCGATATATTTTACAGAAATGGATGTCTCCTTTCAAAATGTGATTTTATAAGATAAATCAACACAAAGTTGCTACGAAATCCGAAAGTTGCTGGAAGGTGCTAGAATCAAAAAACGTTTCTCCAAACGCAAAAAGTTGCATTACTCAAAAGTTGCCGAGCACAATATGTTCAAGTCTATTCGAAAACCGATGTTTAGACCAGTAACAAAAAGCCTTCAGGATAACGGATACTAGGGGCCCTTTCATCTGTATGTTACCACTAACTAACAAAGCAAGTGTACTTTTTTCTACAGAACTCAATGGAACCTGTCCAGTAGCGAACCTTCATCTCCCGAGTTATATATGCAAGTATGTTTTCCCGTCCATTTCTGGCCTTCTTGTGTTATTAGTGGTGATTATCGTCATGATGTCCTGTAAACTAATTCGCCAGTGTCGCGCGAAAAGACGTCACGGAAACAATAATATCGTCATTTCCGAACTTTTGAAATACGATAACTCTCCAAATATCCACTCCATCGTAGACGGTCCCTCCCCCCCAAAATGTTCAACTACAATCGAAATAAAGCCCACCAGCTCTCACCAAAATGTTGCAGAACATGATATTCATAGTTCAAAATCCTTCCTGGGCGAAATTTCTAGTGGAGAAAAAGAGGCTGTCAAAGAACAAAACAACTACATCGATCATCATCAAACAGCTAGTTTGCCAAGGGCATTATATATGTCTTTGAAGTGGCTTATTCCAAGTCCCCGAGTATCTTTCAGAAGTTTACGCCGTGGTCCACAAAAGAATGCTGAACAAATTGATGATACCTATGATGACACCGTGGAAAAAGTCACACAAAAGGAGTACGTTGATATGTCCTCTTACAATGGAATTAAATCCGATGCCATGACAGCAGGAATGGATAATAACGTAGCAGTCAAACCAAAAGACAAAGCACAAATCGTTCTAAAGACCGAAAGTGTTACATCTCTGTCTTGTGATACGGACAATAAAACAGGAGAAACAAACAAACAGTTAATGAGGGATTATGTGAACGTCTCGCCAAGTAATCCAAATGAAAGTGCAGCAAATTGCTCATACGCATTTCCTCAGTTGGGTTCATTTCCGGACAAACTCAGAGGACTTAAAATTGGGAAAATATCCTTGCCTCAAACTTCCTAGAATCTATAGAGTTTTAAAAACAATCTTGATTGCACATTGCGGTAACACAACGCTACTATTACGTCAAAAACATTTTGTTTCTCCGGTTCTGCGTCAGAGCAATGTTTTGATCAGTTTCGTGGTGTCGTTAGTGTTTGGTTTGTTTCTAGGTTGTAAAAATAAACTTCCCTGAATCATTAAAGTTTCTTGATGATTTCAATATTTAAAACATTTCCATAATTTTAAGTGTTTTAAGATTTACCTCTTTGCCTCTTGCCGTAATTTTTTTTCTAAGGTTTTGTTTCGCCTACGGATGTATATACTAATAAGCAGGCCCTTTTTAATAAAAAAAAAACTTGTAAATAGCTTTCCCTTTTATCCAGTACACAAACTAGTGTTTTTTTTTTGTTTTCTTTTGCGACATGATATCTGAATTTAAAAGGATATTAAAAATTACATATACAGTACAGTGATTAAAGAAAAATTCAAGTTTCTGAGTTTTGTTTAACGCGGTAAAGAATAAAATACTTGGAAAAAGAAAAGCCAGTGTTTTAATCATATATAGGTTGAAAGTCATAAATAGGATGCTTCGTCGGTGTTTCTACAGAAGCAGTTTCATAAATTGATAACTTGTACACCATAGGCGTAGTCAGAAAAGAATTGTAGAACGGATCGAGGTTTCGGACTGTAGTCCTTCGTCAGAGTGAATGTGTGGGAAATAGATAGAGAGGTGGTTATCTTGCTTTGCATCACTACATAACCACCTCGATACACCTTTTCTCTACGGTTTTCACAAAAGTTTGAAGTGCTTTGTTTGTCACGTTGTTCCTTGTAAAATACTAATGACAGCGAAGGACGTCTTACTGCTGCTACGTCACAGGTACCAGTCCCCTACCGCTCGGTCAAAAAAAAATTCCAAACTTCTTTTGATTACAAAGCATACTTAGATGTGGAATTTTTCTTCGGTTTTTCGAATTTTGAGTTCATAGATGGCAATAATTTTCTTCTAAAAATAAAACAAAATAGCGAAAGAGGACCTTTAAGAAAAACTATTAGAAAAGATGCTGAGCCAGTAAGAAGATTGTATATGCTAGAGGCTAGCAGGAGCTAAATCCTTTACGAGCTTAGTGACCCATGGAGCCGGCGCTTATCACTGATTCCAGTATCTAGTATTAAGCAAATGAAAGTATTTGACCACGCCGGAATCGGACATTAATCCATTGCATTGCATCACATCTGTAAAATGGAAGACTGAGGGAGCTCTGGCAGAAAAGGTCACACAAATGTTCAAATCTCGGCAGAACCAGATACCAAACTGGGGACCTTGTGGTTGGAAAGCAGAGATTTTACCAACTCCGGACAAGGCGTTCAACCAATTGCTACCAAAGCTGGTATCCTGCGTAAAGATGTGTCCAGGGTAGACAGGAAAAGAATCATTGTTCTGAGAGAGAGGTACCAGGGGAGGAAAATATGACAGAAGCCAGGCTGAGAAAACAACTAAGGCAGTACGAAAGATTTTAGAGTAATTGAAAACATTTGAAAAAATAGTGTTTGAGTTAGAGTATGAGACTTCACCGTTACATCACTGGGTCATTGCTTTAGAAAAATGGAAGTGAGTTTTGTGATAGTGAAGAGGAATGGGGAAAGAGCGGAAGAAGGTAACGCTTGGATTCCTGGATTCTTAGAGCATGTACGTAACACAAAGATAGAAGCTAATGCGGACCCAGTCTTCTGAGGGAGACTGTGCCTAGTGGGCAGCGGTAAACTTATGGGAGTCAGGTTAGCATAGTGGTCATCAGTCGCGCCTCTCACCAGTCTACAACTCGGGGTCGATTGCTTGGCTCCGCACGTGGGCTGCGATATGTCGATCTCAATCTGACTCCGAGGGTTTTCCTCCGGGTACTCCGGTTTTCCTCCCTCTGCAAATTTGACTTTCACGTCAAGATCTGAGCCGCTGAGCAATACGCCATTTTTTGAATGATGCAAATTTTTGCCAGTTTCAGGGGCAAAATAGTGTTGCTCGGTCACATTTTGTCTTATTAATTCACCAGAGTTGCAGTTTTTTTGCGACTGGGGCGAATAAAAATTTGCATTAGAAAAAATGGTGTATTAAACATTAGCCTTTGGCGAGGAAGAATAGGTAACCACTTACTTCGCAATTCACGTTAAATAAAGTATTTGTTTTTATTTTAATTTGTGGTGTTTTTGCGCTCGTTAGCCTCCCTAATTTCTTCCATAAACAACAAGAGCTCAGTTTAAAAATTTTTTCGATTTAGAATAATAAAAGTAAATATTCATTGTAACAGAAGATAGTGTTGTCAAGCATTGCACGTGCTGTGGAATCATTTAATATCATCTAACATAAACTAGACTAAAGGTTATTAGTGCAATTTGATTGATTTAGAATAATAGATGCGAGACAATATTTATCTACGAAGCATTAAAAACACTGAAACAAAATGGCGGACGAAGGCAGTGTGGTTCAATTAATAATAGTATTTTTTCTTACAAATTTTTCTTTTGTCTTAAAAGGAAATTTCTGTACATCAGTGTCCTTGCTTGTATATACTAAAACACTTTTTCTTTTTCAATTTTGGTAAGTAGTGGCTTAATGAATATACACTATCCGTCTTAATCACCATCATTACAATTTCCTCAAATGTGATTGGTGCATAAACTGCTGTGTTTTCCACTAATTAATCTGCAAAATTGTAATCGGACAGTTGGTTATAATCGGACACCTGTAATCGGAAAGTTTCTTGAGCCAATCATTTTAAGTAATTTCAGCTACATTTACCAATCACAACATAGATTACAATCACTATAAGAACTTAACAACATACCCTTCAAACCAGGGGCCTTTTTCAAAGGCTTTTGAAAGCCATTTTTGAAGCTTTTTTCCATATTTACTTTTTCAAAAATTGTACTTACCATAAATGAAAAATTGCAATTAAAAGCTATTTTTCAAATTGCCCCTTTTTGTTTTTCGGAAATTGTAATGATTATGATTAATTGGTACGTAGCAGGACTTCGTGTCGTCCAATTCAATCTGTTATCATACTCGTGATTAACAAATCGGACTCCCGCTTCGCAGTCGTCCGACTTTGCTAATCACTCGTATGATTACCGAAGGAATTGGTCTTCACTCAGTCCTATTAATATTATTAATAAGTGTTAATGATTAAACTAAAACTCTGCGATGGGTTGTTCAAAGGCCAGTTAACTTTAACCTTTAGTTATTATAAGTTAAGCTTTAAGGAAAGATTTACACTTCTTATAAAAATACTCATCAGAATTTTGAAGGCAAAATGTAGTTGATTCCAAAATTATAGCTCAATTTACTGTTTGCATCGTCAAACTTTCTTGATACTCTAAAGAAAAGTTCTTTAGAGAACCATTTTCTGCAAACCAATGGTTTTCTTTTTTTCTATAATACTCAACATAAACAGAATATGGGTTAAATATTTAACCATGGGTTAGTCGTAACCGGACTTTGAGAACCAAGCCAAGGTGTCTAAAATTCAAACTCTTGAATTTTTTCTTTAGACGCAAGTTCCAGGTGCCGGCTATAAATCTTAACAACCTTAGCATGTCTCTCTGTTTTCGGAGATGGTTCTGATTGGAAAGAAACCCCACTAGTTTCAGTGAGACTAACACGCTGAGGTATCTTCTTAGTCCTCAAAACTCGTTTGCAACGCGCAACCAATAGTTTATTACATATATTGTTTTCAAAATCGTCGTTTTCCACAACTTTTGTAAATCCATCATCGAGATCTTGTAGTTGTTGACCCAAATAGGCAACATCTGATTCAACCGACAATTTAAAGTTTTGTTTGTTTAGTAAACAAGCTTTGGTCCCCAAGTTTAAATAATAGAGGGCTTCTGATACCTTGAGATTATCATCTTGGACTTCTTTTTGTTTGGTGACTAACAATGCTTTTTCTAAAAGGTTATAATAACTGTTACTAACTTTCTCATTCTCTGTTATCACGCTTTCAAAGTCACTTCCGGCGTCATTATGGAAAGTAGAATCATCGATGCTCTCAGAATTATTAATTGTGAAGATAGCAGAACGATCAACGTCTTTGTCTACTATATTGCTCTCTCTTTCATTTTCGTTTGAAGGGCATTCGCCAACTTTCGCTTTGCGCCGACTGAAAAACTCTTCTAGTCTCTGTTTGAAATAGTCAAGGCATTCTCGCTCCGTCGATTGCAGATCTTCCTCGCAAGCTTCAGTGTAGGAGTCCATGAGGACAGCAAGAAACACGTTCATAAGAATCATCACCATTGACATCATGAACGTAAAGAAAAATATCGGTCCAAGGATTTTCTCGCTTTCCTCCAATGACATAAAATCAAAGCCTCCCATGATGGTGTTAAACAGCGTTTCAATTGTGATAATGAACGAGGCGTATTGATCGACGCTGCTTCCAAACACTAAATAGTACATTTGAGCGTATGCAAGATAAAGTATGAAAAATACAACCATAAACGAACTCAGAGGCTCGCAAGAAATCGCTAGTGTTCTTGATAGCACATGAACTCGATGGTTAAAACGTATCATTTTAAGAAGTTTGATATTAGCAAAGAAAACTAAAGATCCGAGTAAATAGGTCAAAAGCTCATCTAAGTTTGCCACTGGTGAGAGACTTAAGAATTTATCTTGGTCTTCCTTTAAGTCAGCTATTGCTTTATCTGTCAGACGTGAGCGGTTAAAGAACGTTGCTAATGAACCCAGGAATAGAAATACTATGAGTAGCTCCAGCAAGTTCCATCTGTCTTTTAGATAAGCTCTTCTCAACCTGTAGATGTTCTTTAACGTATTATAGATGAACACCGTCATAATAACAACCATGAATATCTCACAAATTACAGTCAGCATGTTCAAGTTGTTGCCATAGCGATAAAGTCGTGCTACCTTAATGTTGTTGAAAAAAACAATACCATTAGTTGGTAGCCATTCCGTCAAAAAGTTAGCTATAGCAAAGAGATTCACCTGAGCGTTATAAACATTGATTTCAACAAACACAGCTCGTGTTCGTTTGTCTATCCATTTGTTGTTCCTAAGATTCTTGAGAGTTTCTTTTCCATCCCAATTTCGCGGAAGGTCAATAACATAACCACCTCCCCCATAAACACTCACTGAACCTACATACGGTATCTCCCCAAGGTCTGCACTGTTACGAAAGCGCCAAAAGCGGCGAGGGTCCGTAATGGGTTCCGTGTGGTTTTTTGGTTGTTTCCATCCGGGATCATAGTTTGCCTCGTCCTCACCCAGAAATGAATGAAAAGCGTTACATCCGCTGACCACATTTCGCATCATTTTGGGGACGGAGCAGCTCTCTAAGTAAAATGAAAATGTAACGTTTTTAAGCAAAAAATGCGGAAGGGGGGGGGGGGGGAAGGGGTGAGTTACTGAAACTATGATAATGTATAATACTATTACTTAATGACAGATCTTAAGGAAATTCTTAGTTGTCAAGGTTAAAATCGCCCGTCATTCTCCGGTTAAAAATCATAACTGAAAGGAGGCAAACCAACTGGTTACTTACAAAGTGAGGTGAATTTGACCTTGAATCCCCGAGGATAAACTCACTATTACTATTGCTGTTATTTCCATTAAATGTTGTGAACCAATTTGTATAACACGAACAGCCTTACCTGGAGTAGTTCGTATCTGCCTCAATCGGGCGGCTCCAACAAGGATAGAATTGCACTCCATGGTGTAGTTTGATTCCGGCTCACATCCAGCTGCCCAATTTCTGTTGGAAGCTGACAAAGTAGAAAGGACTGTTTGTTCAATCCACGTCCAGTATAGAGGAAGAGAATCCCCCTAAAAGAAATTAAAATTATTTTATTTCATCAATGCAATTTTCACAAACTTAGAGAGGCCCTGGATCTACACAACTCACGCCTCTGCTATAGCATACTACGCATGCTCCAACCATAATACCCTGCTCTACTATATAAGGCGCATTTATTTCAAGATTCTTGTCCTCATCTTCCAAAAAAGCTCTCAATAACCAGGGCCTGTTAAAAATACCTGAACCATTAACACTTCAAAAATCTGCACATAATCTTAGATTTGCAAACCAATACTCAATGCTCCTTCTCAGTTGCTTCTCCTATTCCTAAACTGTTAAACACTCAGTACAACTACAATTTAACTTTGATTTCACAGTACAAATAGTTTGCAGTGTAGTGTTATTTTGAAGTAAAGTTTGTGAGAATTCTACCCTGCTTGGCAGAGGTTTTTTTTCCCCTCTAAAGAGAAGAAAAAGAAACCTCTGCACGGATCTGCTTGATATTTTATCAAGCATGCGCAAACAAAGGCTCAAACTCTATCAGCAGATAAGAGTAGATGGCTCATATCAACCCAGTGGTTGTTCTACATTACGATATGTACTAAAATTCAAACTAGTTATATAACGGGTTTTAAACCAGTTTTGAGTTAATTTATTCATCCAAACTTTTGGACAGCATCGAGCAGATCCATGCAGAGGTTTCTTTTTCTTCTTTTTAGAGGGGGAAAAACCTCTGCCAAGCAGGGAAAGTCAAGGTATATCATCCATAACATATAATCACTTTACATTTTTCTATATTTCTTTGGCCAAAACAGAGTCAACCAACAAGGAGCACATGATTCCATTAACTGAGGTGATTGCAGCTTTTGTGTGTGCAGAGGATTCTCCCATTCAGTCTAACAGGACCAGGAATTCATTTCCATACAACTCTAATCATGGGGCATCGTTTAGAATTCACATTGTAGAGAAATTGGCAAAGAATCATAAATGGAAAGAAAAGAAGCTTGTGTTTGATTGTAGAGACTCGACCATTTGTCAAATGTGGGTGCAAAAAATAAACAATATTCTAAATGGTATGTACAGTAATTTTGTGAGTGGAATTATAATTGAGTAATATTAAAACACTCACTTTCAATAGTTATAATTTACTTTCAATGCAAGTTTGATTGTTTTGACAATTTGATAGCTTTTGACTCGGAAAAAAAAAGGAATTTGAAGTATTGATTTAACAGTTACACTTGATGAATAGTTGCAGTTGTATTATCAGCATTGGTTGTTTGAATAAATTCAATTATTGTTTATCAAAAAAGTATTGTCAGTTGCTCTTTTGTTTCTTTTTCAAAGATTTTTACTAATAAAATAATTAGAATACTTGCTCTCAATTTCTATTGCCTATCGATAGAATGACTAAGGCTTT
>JANCMA020578462.1:0-19786 GCA_024336925.2 Zoanthus solanderi
ACAGACTAGGACGGTGAAGCGAAAAATATAAAGGAAAACTATAATCTATGTACATAATTATAAAAAGCAAAACAAAATAAAACAAACAAAGGAAAAACAAACAAAAGAAAATAAAACAATATAATAGTCAAACCAAGGTCAGATAAACAGATAAACGTCATCTTCTATTGGAAAGCACATTATCTCTCATTCTGGAAACAAAAAAGAAATCTTAAATACTGATCATTTCAAAATTTTAAAACGCTGCCATTCTAAGTTTGACTGTTTATTGTATGAGATGCTCTTTATCAGGAATTTAAAACCACCTTTTAACGTTCAATCTGACTCTATAAAAGCTAAACTGTGTATCTGACCTTGGTTTGACTATTGTTTTATTTTCTTTTGTTTGTTTTTCCTTTGTTTGTTTTCTTTTGTTTTGCTTTTTATAATTATGTTCATAGATTTTATATTTTTCGCTTCACCTTCCTAGTCTGTATGATAATGACAACTTGATGTTGTCGAAACGTCAGTTTTTATCGTTAGTGTTTGTTGTGAATAAAGATTACTATAATTATTAGTTTGTGAGACAAAGGAAAACCATTGGAACACAACAGATCAATAAATGTTAGATTTATTACAAAAAAACAAGATACTTTAATGACTTGAAACATTTGGGTTAAAAATCAAATTTCATAATATTTTACAGCAGGTGATTGTAAACTGTACAACGTACCAAGAAGTACCTATAATTAAACTGGTAAAACTCGCCTAAAACCTTGCGAAACATCGGCTAATTTGGCCTATTTTTTAACTGACATACTCTAGAGTTACGCCCTATTCCCAATAAACAAAGTATCAAGCAAGAAGGTAACCTTACAAATGAGCGACCATCAACTTTTGTGAAGAGGACAGTAGAAGGGGTGACCAGTTGGGTGACTTTTGTAAAAGCAATCTTTTAGAAGGATTTGTTTTTCAGTGGTTTTGCAGTGGTTCTATGTATTACAATTTTTTGAGAAGGCTTTCAGTATTCCTGGCACAAAAACGCATTAGTCGGCCCGATAAAAAAACATTTCTTTTACCCCGAACAGTTTATAATTAAAATACGACTCGAACGCATAAATAATTCATTTTTGACTATACAAATGCGTTTTACTATTATGCACCAAAATATGAAGTATCAAGACTTTTGTTTGGTTATGAGAATTTACGAATTGATCAGTGGATGAAATTCGCACAAAGGCGACTTCATTTTCTTTACACTTTAAAATCCTATGCTTTGGCCTGAAAGAATTGGAAATATTATATCCGCCAATCCGGATTCCTCCATCAAACAAAGAACAATTTTTTGTTCTTCATTACATACATGTTTGATGATATTTTATGATTTAACAATTGCCACTGTATATTTTAAACAAAATTTACAACTGAAATGATGTGATGTTATGCTATAAACAATGCAATGAAAAAAACTTAAAAAACTGCTCGGGGTATATCGACTATCAATCGCATGTTTAAGATAACGTATCATTCTCAATGAAATACCTACTATATATCTTATTTGAAAACGTGTCTCCAAGTTTGTTATAGCTTCAGCACGCCATTTTCATCGTTAACTATTGCTATTATTCTTTCATCGATAATTATACATTACGCGCGATAATCATGGGCTGGCGGAGGTACGAAATCTTTCTTTCGTGATACTCACATGCCAGTTGTTCGCTACCCTCATTCGCGAAATACCTCTTAAATGCAGGATGATAGAATTCGTATCTCCGCAAGCCCATGCTGAATTCGAACCCTTATCGTTCCAAGTATTAACTCAGCGTTCATTTCCTTTGGCAAGTAGTTTAGTATCGAAAAAGGAAGCTGCTTGGCTAGCGAACTTTGCTAAACATGACTCAGCTTACAGTCAGTAGCATTACTATTTGATCTATTTCATCCCGGGGATATGTGCCATGTAAAAGAAAATGAAATTGAAGAAAGCTTTAGTGTTTCTTTCGCAAACGGAAGCGTACAGCCTTGTCTAATTCTGGCGTTGAAAGCCGCAAGTACACTTTTTCCTCCATACATTCTTTATAAGAAACTCCGAAATTCGTTCCGAGGCTGATCGTACTTATCTACTTTTGTATTTTAGCCTAAATATATCTTTGAATTTTAATTAACTTAACTACAAATGTTATGCGCAGATTTGTTCAGCAGCAGATTTTCTATAACTTCTCACCCGTGCCTGTAAACAGTAAAATTTTAGAAGTGTAAAGAAATTTGTTGAATTTGTTCATAAGTGAACCAGAAGATTTGTGTCCCTATCACAGATACTATTTGTCTAATGATACGTGATGCTTGCTATCTATGTACACGCAGTCGTAACTGCAAACTGTACGTGCAAAATTTTCACTTATTGCCATCACTTGGGGTGATATTCCACTAATAAACATAACCGCAATAAATTAAAACGTGTAAAAAATTAGGATCTTGCACTTCAACAGCCTCGGATATGTTTGGGCACGTTTTCTAGCTTCACAAGTTGGTATAAAAAGAAACTTATGTAAAAGAGTGTTAAGAAAAAACTGATCTCTATTTAGACCAGTACGCATGAACAAAAAGAAGAATGGGCGAACAAGTGGTTTCCACAATATTGAAACACTAATAAAATACATAAACTCATTTAAAGCTAAAGAAAAACAACAACAAAGTATCCAGAAAACAGAAAAAAAATATCAGAAATGCCAAACAATAAAGGACAAAAAAATATCTTAAAGGGGCTATGTCACGCTATTTTAGCATTGTTTTAAAATCCAAATATATCTTGCCCTCAACTGAATTCCAAAAATAATGGTCTAGGTTTGTTATTTAAGACTATATTACGATGTTTATTCTGTTTCCTATCATTTGTTGCTACGGATGGCAAGGATGGAAATGGATTGAAACTTGAAACATTCGGGCTAAACTTTTCAAGTTTTGATACTATCTTAACAAAAAAAAAAACAAAAAAAAAACACACAAACGAAAAACTTATTTTGGGTCGCGCTTTTTTAAAACATTTCATTAAATATTCACCTCACAGTTTATCAGGAACATTTTGTGCATAAGAAAAACCACTAAATAACGATTTTAGTGAAATATTGACCCAAAACAACAAAATCGTCGTGACATAGTCCCTTGTGGTTAAATTTTCCCCATTCCAATCCTTTCCCCAAATACTTTCCTATAGTCCGCTGACCGTCTTGCGCAATTTTACAACAAACAAATGAGACAGCTTTTAACCAGAAACCTTTCGGCCAATGGCAAAAATGAAATGGCAGGGCTAAAACGACATGGCTATGATAACTAAAAGTCTAAAACCAAAGCTGTTTTTACTTCTAAAAATAACATTACATTATTTACGACAATAAAAATTTCTGGCACGCCCGAACTTTATAGGCGTCATAAATAGTTGAAATGCAATTTTTTTTTAAATGTTTCTTTTCACTACCAACTGTAATTTTTCTTAAAATTATCGCTTTAATAAATATGAGGTCGAGAGCAAATTATTTCACGCGCTTAAAAATTCCTCAAATAGGACAGAAATTTCAAACTGTTTTCCTGCCGACTTTGAAATATTTTTGTATGACGCCAGTTTTGAAATGATAAAAATTGAAGGCATAATAAACATTTTTTTCCTACAACCTAGCAACGGAAATCTAAACCGGTAACGTACAAACAAAAACTGATAACCATTTTCAAATTTGTCGACAGGAAAGAAAACAGATAAAAATGGATCGAAATTCTTTTGCAGTGACAAGAGAGTGAAAGGTTACGTAAAAAATTGACCAAGTGGGCAAGATTTACCCTAACAAAAGGAACTTGAAATATTCCAGGTTCCTGATAAAAAAATAAACCTGTTCCAAGAAGACATCTTATATATTAAAAATCCTATTATATATTCAACTTTACCCATATTCGCTACGGCTAAGATCTTGCGCGTGAAGACGTTGCCAGTATTAGTTCTGCTTTTTTTAAAAATTCTATTCTACTTCTTTCGACCCAAACCCGCTATGCGTTTCATCGTCACTCTAAACGCGACGCTGTTTTCTTCGTGGTTACACCGTACAGATCGTTATGCGTTTCATAGTCGCCCTTAACACGACGCTGTTTTCTTACGGTTACAGATCTTTACTAAGAGAGATGAGCACATTCCCAAAAGATCAATTGCTTACAACTGGGCTTTGCTGGACATAGACATCAACCATTGATTCTTCGCCTGCAGAATGCTGATTGACAAGTTCTCGACGGCGACTGGAGACTACTGTACGCGGATTCGACGCAAGTTGCGTTCCCGCCGGTAAAGCGTCAGAAGAATAACTATACGTTCCCCCAGTGCTGGGAGCAGCCACATAGTTCGTACCGTGTTCATGGCCTGTACTTGACGATAAATTTGAAGCAGAGTAATTAATTTGTTGGTGTATAAAGTTATCCTGTTGCATTTGCGCTAAAATTGTTTGTTGCTCCATGCCCGAACAATTACAAGATCCTGTGGATGAGTAATTTGACATTGTCTCTGCGCTATAGTAAATACCGCCAGAATGACCCTCGTGCCCATACTCCCGCCCTTGGCCCCGGACAGCCTCGTTGCTATGTACGGATGCACTAATAGAGGCCGAACTGTAAGCGGACGAGCCTTCACTGTGGGAGACTGGTAACGAATTATTTGTGTGCATTCCCTGGGCAGGATGTCTAGAGTCTGAGCTATTCGATAAATTTCGGTCAGTTCGTTTGAACTGGGTCGAAGGATTAACCGCAGCATTTGAAGTCCAGCTTTGAGGCGCTTTCACTGTAGGGCTGTCACACTCCATTGCAGACGTCGCCACTGAATTGTGGGTAGTTGGATCGGAACATGCACGCGTGGACGAGCTTGAACTAACATCAGTGCACTGTACAGTTCCAGTTCCTGAGCGGTTTGTTGTTCCGCCAAGGGCTGGTGACGAGGTAGCAGAATGAGTTGTATTTGTTCCCTCATCCGCAGTCTTTTTAAAGAAACAATGTTGAAGAGCCTGGTAAGGAGGAACTCTTGCTTTGGGATCAAATTCTAGCATTCTTAGAATAAGATCTTTAAATTTAAGATAGTCCTGGAGAGAATGGCCTGGTTCTCCGAGACGCCGACCTCCTGGTCCCCCCGACTCACATCCTAACACGTCGTGTAACTTCTTTGTGGCCGGCCGACGATATTCCTGTAATGTTTAACATTAGCAATAATATTAGGTAACAATCTAAGCCACGCAGTTATTTAGGGGAAAAAGTCTTTAAACGAAAATAATTCTTTTACATTTTTTCCCATAATACAAAGTGTACCCCAGTTTCTAACGGGGTTACAAGTTCTGGATGTCGAAAATATTTAGCAAACTAGAAGTAAGAAGAGCTTGCATGGTAAGGGTCATTTACGAATGGACAGATGAATGGTGAATTAACGTGCGCAAGCTTGTGCAAAACTTCAGCAAGTATTAGCATGAAGTTGTGTACAGTTCTGTCAGTTATCAATGAAAAAACGACTTAAAGACGTATGAGTTATATATTGTTAGAAAAATTTTTAATCGTATTCACTCGTCACAACTTGAAATATTCGAACTAAAGCTTGTGTAAAAGTCCAGCACGTGTTAGCACCTAGCGTCATAACTTTGTTTACTGATCTAAAAGACACGCCCTGAAAAATTTTATGTGCGGCGGCCATTCGGTATCCTTACACAAGTCAAACCTCAAAAATGTCTGCTTAGCGGCCACAGGACACCCAGTTCAGTATGAAATTAGCGTTGTTAACGCGATTAGGGTTTTTCTAATGATATGAGTCAAAAGTATTAAATACTATTTTTGCGATAACATGGTAAAATTTTTGACTTTTTAACTTTTCTGCCACTCAGAACGTTTCATAAATTTGTAATATCTGACATCGTTTTACAAACTGCATGTTATAGGTCATTTGTTTGCTTGGCTAACCCGAGAACTCAGATTTAAACTCAAATCTTATTTATTTTGGTTTCTTCGTCTCTTTTTACTAGAAGTACACACAACAATGTGTACCATTTTCTAATCTATTGCCTAACAACAACTCTTATTTTCTAATGATTTCATTTTACTGTCTGGAACATTCTATAAATCTTCCGAGAAAGTTTGATTATTAATTTTCCAAATATTCAGTAATTCTTCCTTTCGCCAAGGCAACCTGGCATATTCACGCCAGTGAATATGGTCGATAGGTAATTACTCGTGTCTCCCAACTCTGAAAGCCTGGGTTCAAATCCCGGGCCTCGCATGTGGGATGAGATTTGGCTCATCGACGTCATGATCATCATTACGTATCTCACCTGCTGACTGTTCAATTACAATATGATCCAAACACTGGTAAAATATTAGAAATTTATCAGAAACCAACAGGCGAAACCGACTCTGTTAGCATGCAACACGATGTTGATGATAGTGTTTGTTCTATAAGCCAAAAAGTGAACAGGATTGATTTTTAAATACAAAATTATATTTACATTTTACTCCTAACTAAGAATATAAGGCCAATTGACAAAACAGTTCTTATAGAAATTCTTACCTTTTTCCCGTCTTTACTTTTCTTGGGTATCCAGTTACCATCTGGTAAACGGTCAAAAAATTTTCTTGCTTTCGGGGCATTGTCTAACATATGCCTTGGAGGGATTCCTAGAACTTCGACTACTTTCATCATTTGGTCAAACTGAAAATAAAATTAAACCACAAATGTTCAGTAACTTGTTCATTCAACAAAGATTTAAGAAAAATCTTAATTCTGTTCTGCATTCGAAAATTGTAATAACATTAATGTCAAAAGCCCCGTCTACACGAGTAGACGTTATGTGACAATTTTTATGTGGCAATTTTTATTTGCTCGTGTAGATGAACAAAATTGACCAATTTTTGTATGACAATTATATCTGATGAAAAACTGGCGTGTTAGTTTTTGTGTGGCAAATAAAAATTGTCATATACAGAAAATTGTCAGTGTACACGAGACAACACATAAAATTGGCAATTTTTTGATGTCATCCTTAGTTCCCAGTCTCCAATCTTTTGTTTTCAAATAAAAAAAGCTCGTGTAGACAGGGGCTTAAAAAGCGTTCATCTGGTTGACACAACGTAGTTATACGAATAAATACAAACACAACATTGAGCGAACGAACATTACACAACCGTAAGCCACGTTATGCAAACAGAACGTCAAAAATTCACTTTGTTTACTGACTGACAAGGGAGTTGATTTTCCAACGATTAGTTGACAACTGAGTTGATTAATCATTTTCTAATGAAAAACTGACAAGCGAGTTGATTATCCAACGACAAGTAGGCACGTTAGTTTTTTTTTAACAGACTTACCAATGCGTTTCTTTTTCAACAAGAAATATGCGATTAAATTGCTATTATCAACATCTTACAAAGAAATTACATCAGTAAAGACACGCTTACCAGCGATGTGCACAACATAGTAAAGTTCCTTCAACGAGTGATATTTTTTAGTGACAAATCATTAAGTAAATCGCTTTCTTATTACCGATATTTCCCCCAAATTAATAATAATAATAATAATAATAATAATAATATGAATAATAATATGATAATAATAATAATACGAATAATATGAATAATAATATGAATAAAAAATTATTACAGTGTATCCCGCAACCCTTCCCCTGTATTACTTGTAATATCTAACTAATTGCTAAATTCTCAATTCTTAACAATTGCGTTACAAACGACTCTTAAGCTATCGATTTAAAGTTGTTACGTTGTATTACTAACGGTTTTACAAGTAGTTCGATTTTGCACCGTAGTGAAAAAGAATTTTAAAAAGCTAACGTATCGGACTGAAGTCTTTCGTCGAAGTGAAAATATTTTTAAATTCTTTTTCACTACGGTGTAAAATTTAACTAAATGTAAGACTGTTTCTGTAGAAACACCGACACAGCATTCCATTCATGCATAACTAACGACACGTTAGATAAAGGTAGGCGTAATCGACGTTCCACTACAACACACGTCTTTTACGAAATAACACAAAAACGTCAAAATTTTCACCGCAAACACAATGCTTTGCGTTAATTTAAAAGTGGGATTTTCCTTGTCCTTGCATGTCCAAGGTCTGCCGTTCAATAGGAACCTTAAGCAACGAGGACGGCGATGCCGACGGCAAAGAACAATAGTAAATACAATAACTGCACGTTGGAATGCAGCGAGTTGAGCACCTGCACGGAGTTGTCGCTAAAATTACAACGTGAAAAGACGTTTTTAGAGTTGTCGCGACTACGAGGACATAACAGCAAAAACTTTCTCGGTATTTGTTTAGCTTCATGGAGAAACATTTAATCGTTTTTCTATTCACAAAGTTTAAAGCAAAGAAACAAAACTTAAATGACCCACACAAAGAAGTAAAGAGCAAACCAGAAATGTGACTTTTCTGAGCCGTCGTCGTTCAGGTTCCGTCGTCGTTGCTTAAGGTCCCCATTGTCTGTCAGATCGACCACTTTGTGGTTGCAGCTGGGACGAAAAGGCGGATTGTGAGAAAGATTCGTGACTGATTAACTAGACCTACCTCATTACATCCACTGAACAACGGTTCACCAGCATGCATCTCTACTAGAATGCATCCCAAACTCCACATATCTATTGCCAAATCATATGGAATGCCCAGCAAGACCTCTGGCGACCGGTAAAACCGACTTTGTATGTACTGGTATATCTAAAAGAAAAAATTTTATCATACCTTTAACATAGTCAAACTCTTACTAGTACGGCGCTAGTTGTGATTATATTCTTGTAACAAGTAGTACTAGATGTAGTTGTAAAAGAAGTAGTTTATTAGTCGTAGTAGTAATAGTACCACTACTACTAAAATAATTGTAAATGCTAACACCACTACTACTTGTTGCAAAAATAAATACTTCTACCACTTCTACTACTATCACTATTATTACTACAACTACAATTACGACAACAACAACTACTACTATTACTACTACTATTACTACTACTATTACTACTACTACTACTACTACTATTACTAACTACTACTATTACTAACTACTACTATTACTACTACTGCTACTACTACTATTATTACTACTACTACTACTACTACTACTACTACTACTACTACTACTACTTCTACTACTACTACTACTACTACTACTGTCACTGACTACTTGCACTACTACCACTACTGCTGCTACTACTGCTGAGTGGTTTGTTTACAAATACACCCACGCACTTGCGATATAATGAACGAGAAATTTGAATAATGCACGATGCGAAGCGAAGCAGATAGCATTAAGAACAATTTCGAGTTCATTACATCACCAGCAAGTGGGTGTATTTGTAAACAAACTACGAACTGAAAGTAACTAACCTTTTAACATGCAATCTGAGTTCATTGTATTGCAAGGCGCGCCTTACATGACTTAAAGAACTTGAAGTAAAAGTTTGAACAAACAAAAATCTTTAAATTTAATAATTATTAAATGACATATAATTAAATAATTAAAATGACATATTGAGTTCAAGTAGAATAAAATAGAAATCACATTTGGCTCTCGTGGAGCTTGTGCATCAAACTGCTGGATTGTTAAAGTGCTCTACAAACTTAAAAATAGTTAGTTAATAATTTTTTGCAAATCTACATTGCTTTTAAAAGAATATCCAAACTCAGAAAGTTTTTAAAAATGGTGTTGCTTCTACATATGACCCGCACTAAGTTTTGGCGCGAAAATTTCCCACTAATTTTGAAAAAGTGCAGCAGCCGCAGCTCATAATGCTTGCGGACCACAATGGTCAGACCTAATTGAGAGTCGTGGTGACGGGAATAAGATTACTGCGTAAAACTGTAAAGTTTAATTTGTATGAAAGCACAATGCCTTCGTTTAAATCGCGGTTAGTAAAAAGCCCAGTATTTAAAACTACTAATGTTGGCCAACACATTAAACCTGATTACAGCATTTTCAACCTGATATCATTTTTACCGAATACTGGCCTGTAAACTTCATTAGCTTTTTACATAAAAAAACATTCAAACCTTAACCATGTTCTTAGGAGTTTAGTATGTTGATACGCTATATAAATAAATAAATACTTTATTTTAACGTCAGTTGCTAAGGAAGTGGTTGCCCATTCTTCCTAGCCAGAAGCTAATGTTTAATCGCTCGACGGCTCAGATCTTTGGCGTGAAAGTCGAATTTGCAGACGGAGGAAAACCGCAGTACCCGGAGAAAAACCCTCGGAGTCAGATTGAGATCGACAAAACTCAGCTCACGTGCGGACTCGATCCTGGGTCGTAGAGATGGGAGGCGCGACTGATGACCACTACGCCAAACTGACTCCCCAAACGTGGGGAGTCAGGTCATATGTAGTTGTTCTAATATTCATATATAAACGTTTTTAAATTTAATACAAGAAATAAAACATTTTTCAAACTGCATTCACCCTGAAACTGATTGGTGCAGAGAGCGCGATTTGTGTTCTGTGTGGCTATAAATCGAAAAGAAGCGCGAAGACAACATTTCCGTTTTGCGCGATACCTGGCCGCGGAAAGCGTTAGCTACAATAGAGGTCTGAGGACGTGCATCCCCCAGATTACTTTGACAGCTACAGGCTCCAAAAAGCTTTTAGTATTCACGGTAAATTTTGTCCAAAAGACAATCTTGCATCAATTCAAAATGACAGGCCATTTTAGTGTTTGAAGTTTTTATATCTTGTTTTAAATAAGTTTAGGACTATTCTTGTTTTCTGAGATACAGAACTAGAAAAAGCATCACGAAATTTCCTGTTAAGCTGGGCTTTAAATCCTTAAAGGAAGCCTACGCGACTTGAAATTGAACCACGAGACTTGTAATCAATTACATAAAACTGAATTTTTTTTACTTTACGATATCAGAGTTTGAAGAATAAACGACCACTGCCGAACGTCAATTTATCTTGACAGGGATACATGAAATCTGATGTTCCATGTAATTACGTGTTAGTTTCAAATTTGTTTCACATTGATCTTTTTGGTTATTTTCATGGATTCCACCTGGTAGACTCTTTCACACTGTGTTCTTACGTCAACACCATAACCAGCCGAATTAGACAAGCATTGTTTATCAAACAACTTGTTACAACAGTAATCCGGGATTTATTACAATTATTGTCGTCAGCAGAATTGTGTTTTCAGTTTATTTTATGGATGCCATGGAAACTGAATATAGAAAAAGTAATTTACGTCAGCGAGTTAATGAGGCATTTCCTTGCAAATATAAAATTGTAAATCATCTCCTTGAAACTAAATTCGCAAAATTATTCAATGCATCTAAGGGAAAAATTGTTTTGGGTTCTTTTGTTTAAGCAGAAATTTAATTACCGGAATTATAAAACTGAGATTTCACAAATTAGACATCTGAACGTGAAACTCTGATAACAACAAAGAAAGAAATGAAATATTTGTGTTTTTGACCACGTTCCATTGATGCAACCTTAGAAAAGTGATGGACACGAAAACAGTTGCATGACTTTTTAGAAGGTGCATTGTAATATAGTCTAGTTTACAAACAATTTGGGGTCATTATAGCAAACACATTAGGAGCAAGTTTTTTATTCGATTAACACTTCAAAAGAAAGCTGTGTTTTGGGGACGTTTCGTTTTGTTTCCAACATTTAACCACTGGTATGCAAAACCAAACTTAATTATCGAGTTCATCAAGTTCATGATCGAAATACATCTTCCAAAACGAACAACCGACCACAAGTACAATGCTATGTCAAGTGTCTTTACACCTGGCCACATACCTTGCCTTTTCCCAAAGTAAAACTGGGTCAACGGAGAACGTAATGGTTGATCTATGAATTGACTTCCATTCAAGTGTTTTTGCCAAGGCATGATTTTTTTCCAAGTAAGATGGGCAGATGGTAATATATAAGAGCTCCTCTTGAAATATTCGAGTTAAACTAAGAGAGACTCTTTAAGCAAGTTACTCCCGGGTTGTACGGTGTATAAAAGAGAGTCATGTTTTTAATTCGCTCTACATATGACGTAACTTTTATTTCCGGGTCAAATCTTGGCTTTGAAAGTGTTGCATAAGGCGGCGCTCGTAACCCAAGCGTTCTGCTGTCCGATACGTTGCAAGTAATAAACAAACTAAAGCAACTGATTAAAGTTTTTTACTCTGCCAACTTAGATTCAAGCTTGTAATGATGTTTATTTTATATTATGGAATTTCATTGTTTTCCACAAACGCTGATTGAAAGAGGAAGAAAAAAAGGGATGGGGGGTGGAACCGTTGTGACAGTCTTTACACGCTTGGAAAAAAAGAGAATAATGTATGAGTGTTCTCTGTAAAGATATATCGTATAGGAATAGAGTCAGGCTAAGACCCTGGCACTACACCGATCTCCTTGGAGTGAACGGGTCCAGATTCAGTTCTTGACCCTGGCACTTCACTAAGCTGTTTGAAGTAAACGTGTCTAGAGTCAGGTCGAGACACTGCTATGGCACCGATCTGCCTTTAGTGAATGAGTCTAGAGACAGGTACAGCCCCTGGCACTTCACTAACTCCGGCAGAACAGGATGTCAGAGCCATAGAAAAAGCGCGAGCAACCAGAACGTAAAGCGTTCTCCTTTAAACCTGAAAAAAGAAGCAATGAATGTGAAGATAATAAAATGCGTCGGTGTTTGTGAAAACATTTTTAAATTGCACACCGTGGAGAAAAGAGAAAAACTGACTCCGATGTTTTAGACGTCAGTCCTTCGTGAAAATTCAAGCACAGCCGTAAACACAACACCTAATCCCACGAAGTGAAGTTCTTGGTCACCGTCAACATGCATCGATAGACGAGCTAATAAGAATGTCCAGGGGAAGGGTTGATGGAGGGGAAAGAATTCTTAGGTTCTTCAAAACTAGCTGATAATAAGCTGAAACAAAGCAATGCAAATATATTGAACAAATGAATTGTCATGCTTATTTTCAAATTTCACCGCAGTTACAGTCAAAAAGCTACGCATTAGCATAAATAAAATCTTTATTTCTTTTTTATCAATTTCACGCACGGCACCACATTTTAACATATCTCATTTGTTTTTTGTTATTATATCAAATTCATTTGAAAAATGGCACTAGTACTAGGGCAACAAATCGATCATATTTGACTGAAAGACCTGCTATAAATTATATAGTATTGCACTATAACTTTCAATGTGAGTTTGTATTGTGATTTAACTCCTTTTTAACTTTGCCTCCCTGTGAAAGATACAATAAAGGGTACCCGTAATTTCTTGTGTTTAACATCCTAGAATTCATATCGTTTTTCTCTAGCAAGCGTTTACAAATTGTCTAGATTTTAGTTTCTTGTAGCACAGGTAAGCGTGTGTTTACTTCTGAAAATGAGCTGTGGAACGTGCACAGAGATTACACTCTCCGTGCAACATGATACTTTGGCCGCCCAATGCGGAATGGCTACTGTAATAAGACGACCAGCTAAGACTGGATTGTTAAGAAGCTGTTGCCATCGGCCGAAAATCAGTCAGTCGTACGACGGCCTGACACGTGGCGATAACGTGTACTTTCACTGCTGGTTTACGCCCGATTGAGTTGAGCGCCCTTAAATGGATCCATATGCATATTTGGCAGCTAAGCGTCTCGTGTGGACAGTTGTGTAACGAAGATGCCCGTATAGGATCTCAAACGCCCAGAATGTATATACTAAGCTGTGCAACCCTCCCACTTCTTTCACTTGTAAGAATGACACAGTTACGTTTACACGTCGAACTTTGTAAACCAACAAGAAACAATGCGAAATATTTCGATGTTTGGCAGGGCTCGATACTAACTTTTCAACTTACAAGTCTAGTGGCTAGTGTCAACTTAGATGCTACTAGCCATTTTTTTACAAGCCAAACGTTAAAAATCTGAAATGTCTTACTTGAGAAAGACAAAAATTTGTTCAGTCAGTTTCATTTTGTTACTGGCCAAAGTGGCTAGTGAAAATAGAAAATCAGTTAGCCAAAACTGAATTTCTACTAGTCTGTGGCTAGTTGGCTACCGTTAGTGTCGAACCCTGTAATTGGTATACAATTGCCGGTTTTCACCTGACGTCATGGCGGCCATGTTGGTGTACTCTTAACAAAAGAATTTTGATTATTTCTTTTGTTCGGGACACCAACATTGCCGTTATGTCTATTGTCTTTTGTTTCTCTTGCAATTGGGATTTTGTGAAAACCAAGAATTGGGCGACGGATGTTGAGAACGGAAGTATCTAAAACAAAACAAAATGTTAAATTATTTTACATATATTGACCGTGCAGCTAGGACTGAATGATTTTAATTTAAAGTACAACATAGACGCGTTTGTCCGCAGTGCAGTGTGTAAAATGGCGGTGTAGGGCATTTAACATTTATTTTCTTTCGATTTATTATTTATAATGCAGGAAAAGTGGTTTTATATATAACTGTAACAAAAAATTAGACCCTCGACATTTTACCCTCGACCCTCGACCGTTGACCGAAACCCAAACTTTATGTACGCACCAAAGGCAAGGGTGAAATCGAGACCATATCCATAGGCATGACAGCCATGGCACTATGTTAATAGTTTCTCATGATCATGATGCGAAGAAACATCTCATTTTATGCGAAAATAACAAGATTTCGAGGTGCATTTTGTTCACGGTATGTGGATATTTAATGAAAGTTCTGTTTATATTTATTTAAAAGGTTTTTTTACAAGCTCATGGAACTGAAATTTAATAACGTGTTTAAAATATATCCCAGACGTAGATAAAAATATTTCGTTTTCTCCAGAAAATCATGAAAATGTTTCTCCTATAAGATTCATCAGTTGAACATCGTCTATAATATTAAAAATTAACATGTGAAATTTGAAAACAACTGATGTGAATAATTTTAATTAAAATTAGACATTTTGTACATTGATCGGAAAAAAAAACTTTTTTTCTCTCCAGAAAATCGTGAAAATGCTTTTCAGGTAAGATTCATCAGTTGAACGTCGCTCATAATATTTTAACAAGTTAACATGTTTTTTTTTTGTTTTTTTTTAACAAGCATTTAATTGTCTAGTTGTAAACAATCCTGATATATGAGCTTTTGTTTGCTAATCGCACTCGGTGGAATTCTATTTTGATTGACAGTTGTAGTGTTGATAATATCCGATCAAACCGTTTCAGGCCAAAGGGTGAAGTGCACGAAATGGGTCTACTTCGCAGAAAACTGAAAATAAGCTTACTGACATTTCTACTAGTTGTTTTAATTATCGGATTGTTTAACATTCAAATGTCATTTAACATTTTATCTAACAAACGGAGCCACGCGCAGTTGAAGTTTACCAAGGATAAATGTCCTCGGTTTTCACTTCATAATTATGATCACTTCAATGTTTCATATGGTGTTTGCGAGCCTCATCTACCAACTGACCAGGACTGTGAATTTGCCAAAAAGTTATATTTTTTAGATCATAAATTAACAGATTGCACAGATAGTTCCTATGAAAGGCAGGTCTGTAAAATTGTAAGACAAAGCCAAAGCAATTTTTCGGATATTGGTTTTGTTTGCAACCGCGAGCTTTGCTTTGAGTCCAGCGATAGAAAAAACTTCCAGGTATACATGTTGAACCCAAAAGATGGAGAGCTGAAACTGAAAAAGGAATTCCGAACTTTCTATGAGATGGAACAGGGACTACCGAACGTTCTGCACGAAACGATTAAAAATAAGTTTTACTTCTTTTTCCTTCGTTGCAAGAGTCGATATGGTTTTAAAAAGCAACAGATATCACAGTTAATGCCAATCGACCCATGGATTACGCTACAGCGTGGAAACAACAGAAGTTCGCCTAATTTCCTAAACGTAAACATCTTGCTTCTTGACTCTGTTTCCAGGGCCCATTTTTACCGGTCTCTTCCTAACACAATTAACACGTTTAGACAATGGGCCAATAAACCTTCTGACTCCCCTGCTAGCGTCTTCGATTTTGAGCTCTTTCAGGCTGTTCATGGTCACACACAAGAGGTGACACGGGCTCTTTTTAAAGGCAGTTTAGGACCGCCAAAGTCTGATGCAAGTTCAGTTGGGATGGAAGTACTATTCGGTGCTTTTAAGAATGCAGGCTACCAGACAATGTGGCAAGAGGATTTATGTTTCAAGGCGATTTGGGGATTAGTATATGATGTTGGAGCCGGTAATTGGAATTCCTTACAGGAAAAACTGCGACGCACTTTTATTGATCACACAGGTAAGTAAGAATTACTGGTAGGTTTTGAAATAGCTTACCGTATTTACCCGCGTATAATACGCACTTTTTTAACTCTAAAATCGCCTTCAAAATTGTGGTACTGTGCGAACCATGTTTTCTTATTCAAACTTTGCATAATAGCATCTTCACTCTAATTCATGTCGGACTCTGAATCAGAATTTGAAGGTTTTTACATTTCTGACTTTTGATCTCATTGACGATGTTTACTGGTTACGAACATTACCGTAAGCAGATTTTGAAAGTCAAAGATTTGTTTATGACTTTGTTGTAATGATTTTATAAGCCATTGAGCCTATGAAACTGGTTTTGTGTTAGTATTGCTTCTTTATTTATGATTTAGAGGTTTTGTTGTGTACGGCATATATCTATATTTTTGCATTTGATGGATTGATTTTTCATATCAAATATTACCTTCAATTTTTAATTTTTACTGAAAATGAACCCAAAAATTGGGATGCGTATTAAACGTGGGCGCGTTTATACGTGGGTAAATAGTGTAACTATATTTTAAAATAATAAACAGCTACAGTCTTTGCTAACATAAGGTACTAATTATAATATGCGTAATTTGCATCTTAGTTTTTCTTACGTCATAGGTTTTAGGATACTATGGTTGAAAATTTTAAATTTGCTCGATGTTTTTTCGCCGAGATGTAGGACGCTATGTCAGAAAACGATGAGCCACGTTTTTTAAAAGTCATATAAAAAATCAATACATTATTAAAATAATATTTCAGAGCTGTTTATATTTGGAAAATTTAAAACATCGCAACAACGTGGTTGCAGATCATCAATAGACGAAATAATTTGAAACTCTTTAATTAACTCTCTAAACAAATAAAAACTGAAGCTTTGTTATCTAATTTGATATCGATAAAGGAAAACAAAGTACTTTTTATATGTTTTGGTAAACGTGTTTATTTGACTGGTTTTGTGTCAAATTCTGCTATGTTTAAACATGACGCTGCACACAGCGGGTGCGGGTTTCCTGCAGCATAAAAATGAAATTCTTTAACACATCGAACAGTTCTCTCATATTTATCCATCGATTTTAAAAGATTAAGAAAGAGGGAGAAAAGAAAGTCGATCAATTGACGTTGGAGGATCAGGATCAAGTCTACTGGTACTGTGGTGGCGCGAAGTTTTTCACTTCGAAAGAGATTGACATATTGGCTTTTAATTTTATTGCATACCTAACGATTAACACATTAGTGTACTGAAAAGCTCTGGCTGTTTTAAAGGAAAATAATAAAAAAATATAATGGAACGAATTTGTTCAGTCTTTTTTCTTAGTACTATGTATTTTAGATTAAGTGAGAAAAAAGTTAAATTGACTCAATAATATTAAATATAACTAAGGTCAAGCGTTCACAAATCTTGGTGGACGAAGCGTTGCGTGACGACTTTCAAAACAAACGGGTGCGGATGAGAATACTTTCCCCTAGGGAGGAAAGAGGTTAGGCGGGAAAACGAGCGGTCCGCTCTTGCTGAATGTGTGATTCAAGAATAGGGCCTGGGTACAAGGGTGCTCTGATTCTCCGGCCGGCCAGCTCAATTTAAAAGTTGAAGTTGACCATTTTTTCGTTTTCAACACTAAATTTCTTCTTTTCTTTTTTATGGTGCTACAAAATCTCAGGCTCAGTAAGGTAACAAGGTAATAATCTTTGTCTTTAGGGCAGTTAATACTAATCAGCTGCAAGCAAATCGGTTAAAGTTGCTTTCATAAATTTGTAAGTCACATACGATTTCCGTAAAATTATTTTACCAACTTTTCACTCGCAGCTCATTGGGAAGGCTCCCTGTAAGCCCCGATATCAGGATTTATATATGTAAAAAAAGTAATAAATACACTACAGCATATCCAATTTTTAGTGTGATATAGAGTGATATAAGCAAGTTATGGAATTTTGAACTTGTTGCTGGGGTTACGTTGAATGAAATGTACTACTACTAGACTTTCGATTAGTATATTTTAGCCTCTAGGCCTTACTGAGCCTGAGAATTTGTAGCACCATAAAAAAGAAAAGAAATTTAGTGTTGAGAACGAAAAAATGGTCGACTTCAACTTTTGAATTGAGCCGGGTGAAGAATCAGAGTGCCCTTGTATCCAGGCCTTACTCCTGCATCACACATTCAGCAAGAGCGGACTGCTCATTACCCCGCCCAACCTCTCTCCGCCCTGCACTGAAATGGGAACTAAGACCACACGCAGGCAGCGGGCATTATCTCTTGAATTACCATAATTAGAAGCACTTGAGCCTGAATGTTAGCAGCCATGGACAGTTGTTTCGGCTATTTTTGGTGCTCATCTGCATGGAGTAGGTAACAAACAGGCTCAGGATTCCGTAGAAGATAACAAATAATAGTGAAATCGCACTGATTGTGGGATGTGGCTTAAGCACTAAAGTACAGCACATGCGTGCAAGTAGCTACCTTGAAACCACTTAAATGGGACTAATGCCACGCAGAACATTTGGGATTCTCTATCTTTGACATTGATTTTCTAACTTTATCTAAATTATACCAACTTTCCAAGAGTTTCTGAGTCTGCTAAATATTTAATCATAATTCGTCGAAGAAGCACAAAAACTATTTGCAATCATAACATTTGTTTACTGACAAGAGATAAGAGGAACTGTGAGAGAACGAGCATGTGTTTTCAAGCAAAAATTTCACAGCACATGTCCAGTCAACACTCTTAACCCTGGACTGCGGGCGAAAGTTACTTTTGAATAACAATTGCTAATCACGTGGCATATCTAACAAGAAGAAAAAAGTAAAGTTGAACAAACTTACGATATATGATTTATTGACAGACTCAGCTGGAGGACTCCAATTTAGAAGCAAATGTGTATCATTGACGAGGCGAGCTTGTGTATTCTTCAGTTCTCCCACAAAGGGAGGAAGCGCCACGGCGATCAAAGACCTTCTCCCTTTACCTTGAGCTGTGACAACTGACACTTGTATGGCGTACGAGTTGCCGTACCTTCCTGTATAACTGTAGCTCGTATTACTTGTCAAATGATTTTCGTAGTCATATACGCACTTCCCACTTGGTCTGGTGCATTTGATATCAATATTATAACCCTAATGAAATAGGCAATACACATGTTGATAAATGTTGAGAGATTATTACATGCTGTGAGGGTATTACAGGCTGAGCAGTTCTTATATGGTGAGCAGTTATAACATGCTGAGCGGTTATTACATGCTGAGAGATTATTACATGCTGAGCAGTTATTACATGGTAAAAAAAAAGCACTGCTGAGATATCAGTCGAGCTCTGTTAAGAAACCTTGAGCACCACCTTTTTCAAATGTATACAACTACAAACGGCAGAAACAAGCATCACCTATAGAATTTTGTTTCTTGTATACTAAAACCGTCACGCTCAGTGTTCTTAATATATATATATATATAGTTCAAGAAATAAAGTAAAATGACTTTCCCAAGCTGATTCCTTTACAAGGAGGATCACAAAGGATACGGCAGGCTTGTCCGGTCAAACTTGAAGAAAGAGCATTAAAAC
>JANCMA020579523.1:0-30734 GCA_024336925.2 Zoanthus solanderi
ATATAGAACCGGTTGATAGTTTTTGTGAATTCAGTGATATTTTATTCTGATGAAAGCGAATCAGTTTAAAGTTGAATAAATAAAAGCAATTAAATCTCAGTATGTATAAAATAAACAAATTACAACATGGAAAGCGCTTTGTACGGGATTTTTGCACTCGTGTGAAAATCCCGTACGCACGCGCTTTCCATGAAATAATCTCTGTATCTTCTTAATTGTAGAAATTGTAGCAGCAATAAAAACGATTACAAACAAGTTCCTAACTGATTATGTCCTTTCAAGCTAATGCATCTATCAATGTTATGCCCATGGGGGGTGGGGGAGGTTGGGTAAAGGGTGGGGATTTGACCTTTTATCCTCCAAAAATGTCAAAATCTGGGGCATGAAAAGATGATCAATTCATGTCAAAATCCTCTCCCTTAGACCATTTAATCTGTTGTTAAAAAGTCATACCTTTTGTCAAAAACTCGTCCCAGATAAGTCTCAAACGTCAAAACCCTTTCCCCAGGGCAAGCCAACTTGTATTTTCCATACAAAACACTTACTACATCTGGGATACGGATGAGATATTTTCCATTCCCTCACTAGCGAAGATATTACTGACATCATTCCTTTCTTTTTCCTTTGTTTTTCATCTAGTTTTTTTAATTTTTGAAATTCTCATATCTACATATGTAATAAAAAGAAAATTACACGTTGGTTTGAATGTATGAAGTTTATCTTCTCTTTTTTCCATGAGAAGATAAACTTTATATGTTCGTGCCACTGTTTAATATCCTCTCTCTCTATATATTATATATAATTATATATAAGGAGTTTGGAATATCTTTAAATTTTGAGTTCTCAACCCCACTCCATAGGATTTTATCATGTGGTTGGTATTATGTTTAATTTTTGATGTTTTTAGTCAAAATATTAGCTACCAGACACTTTGTGTCAGACACGTCATGTCAGACAGTTTGTGTCAAGGCTTGAGACCCTTTTTGCCAAAGCTAAGACACTGTGCCAAAAATTTTCAACTACTAATTTGAACAGAAAGACAACAGAAACATATGAGTCAACAAAAAAAAATTGCCTTTTCAAGAATTTACTTGGCTTCTCAATCAAATCTAAATACCAACAGGTAGTTGGAAAAATTGTCAATTCTGACTTTACTAATTACTTTTAAAATAATTTATAACTTATTTTTATTGATACACATGTTTCTGTTGTCTTTCTGAGTGTTTAAAAAAAATTTGTAGTTTAAAAATTTTAGCATGATCTGTTATTCTGTTATTTCAGCTATTGTTGAGAAAAATCACAAGACAAGAACTAACTCCATTATTCTGTTATTCTGACTATGGTTGGTAAAAATCACAAGACAAGAGCTTACTCCATTATTCTATTATTCTGGAAAAAGTTTTGGATGTGTGCCAAAAAGTGTGCCAAATTAAATAACTTGAGTGTATACTCTGCCGCAGTAAAAGCTCAATAAGAATAATTTTGATTCATATATTCAGTGGTTTGAATTTATTGAAGACTTGGTCATGGTTACACCAAGAAACAAAAGTTAAAATTTATAACTGCATAGTTGTGTCAGTTAGTGACAGATAAACCAAAATTAATGATCAATTTTGACCAAATGCAAGCACAGATTTTTTACAGTGAACAAAGGTTGCGTAATAATGATATTTAGTTTTTAAATATTGATTATTTTTGGTTTTATTTTTCAGTGTTGTACTTCAAGATATTAGGTTGAGTCAATCATGGGATGATAGGTTATTGATGGTAAATCTTTTAAAGTTTTTTTTTAAGCTGTTAGCCGAGCAGTTCAAAAAAATTTGATGTTTTGTAATGTATTGACAAGATTTGATCTACTGTACGTGCAATATGTGATGTCAGCAGTTGTTTATGACGTAGGTTACGATACTAGAATGATTAAAACAAGGAAAAACATGGTTACTGTGTATCATAACCTACATCATACCATATCGCTGACAGTCTCATTAGCAACCACGGTATCAAACCTTTTCTAGAGAGTTTTCTTAGTTTCTATACTTAATTTCTCTATGTAATTTGACTTTAATTTAAAAAAAAACTTCACAGAGTTAATCTACTATACCAATAGATTCAAACAAAAATAGGTTAGTTTAGCATTCAGTTCTCCTTCAACTTTGTGAATCTTAGGCAACATATAAAAGCGTCCAGACTGGGTTGTTTTTGTACGAGATACTGTTTATCTTGTCAGTGAGATTATCATCGTAAAATGTGGTTCGTTTCTGTATGTTATCAGTTAGATCAGTGGTTTGTAGTTCAGTCGTAAAAGGTAGGATTGTTGAGTTGTCTGTAATATTCGTTTAATTACCAGATTTGTCCATTATAACAGTGCCTGAACCCTTGTCCGCTGATTTGATCACAATGTCGCGTCTACGTTCGAGTTGGTGTAAAGCGCGGCGTTGTTTATTAGGAATAGAAAACTAACTAGCGGTAAACTAGTTTAAGCTGCGTCGGTGTTTCTAAAGAAACATACTGATGTTCAAAACCTTCAAGGTAGCCTTTAATCCGACGAAGGACTAACGTCCGAAACATCTGTAAGTATTCTCTCTTTTTTACGGTGTAGAATTTACATTTTTATTACTAAATTGTTTATTAAAACGAGCAGAAATAAGTTGAACCTCGTGCCATTGTTCTCGAGATTTGGGATCAGTGCTCGTTGAGATAGGTGGACTGCATTTAGAAATCATACTTTTAGGGATAATACTGTTTCTTCGATATTTAATTCAGTAGGTGGTGTAGATATTTGACGACTTTCAGGGTTATTTTCTTGGTTTTGTTGAATAATTAAGTGAGCTTTGGTTTGGTTTGTGGATTCGCCTTGATTACTTACCATGGGGCCAGGCTTTGGAATAACATCCATGCAAAGTACCAAGGACTGCTTGTACGGAGAGTTTAAACCCGTGTTAGAGAGGACGTAATGACAAAAGGTAAACGCTTGTGAAGGTTTTGAACATCAGTATGGTAAAAAGAGGATGCAAAGCTAGTAGCATGTCATTTGAATGATTGTTAAGAGGGCAATAACTATGTTGAACAAAATCCTGAAGGATAGCTGTGTTATTTCGAGGTTTTCCACGGGAATCTTTCCGATGTATAATATCCTTCTTATTTGCAATTTTCAAGCCTTAAAACATAACAGGAATAGCAAAAAAACTGTTTTATTTTCAATTTTTAATGTTACTAGGAGTTTCTACTTTCAATCTAAAAGATCAAAAAGTAGCGATATAGGAACTTTAAAAATTTTAACACGGTCAATTGACTAGTTTCGAAATGTAGGTACTTCATACATGGTACATAATGGTGGAGCATACTTATAATAACATTACAGTTGATCATATACATTATTACAAGTATGCTCCACTATCATGTACCATATATGAAGGACCTACCTTCGAAATCCTTGCTGCTGCTGTTCTAAAGGACTGCAGATTCATACAGTCTTAGCCTCGTTATGTTATTATTCAAACTACTAGTGGGAGAAAAAGTCACACCACCAACAATACAGTTGTAAATTGTGTAAAATTACATTGCATAATTCGATATCAAGGCCAACTGTATAAATTGAATCCGTGGTCGCTCTAGTCAGCGGTTACTAGATATTCCATTATTGAGGGCATCATAATTTTAGTAGCAAAGCAACCCAGCCTTCAATGTTGGTAGAGTATAAGCGAAAAAGGACGGGGAGAGGTTAAAGCTAGCAGTATACTTAAAACAGTATACCTAAACATCCCTCTTGTTCTTTGAAAACTTTTTTTCAAATACCATACAAGCAATTAAACGACAGTAGGTGCCATTTCAGGAATTAAAGCCTCAAAGAAGTTTAGTAGTTGGAGTAGACAGAAATACCAAGATCAGGTTTGAACGACTCCTCTTAAAGTTAAAACACGACAAACTACAAAATGTAACAATTGTTGAAAGTTGCCACCCTAATATAGTTTTAAAAGCTACGTTAAAACCAGCATAATTTTATAGCTGTTCATCTGCATCATCATCTACTCATCATCATCTTTCATCATCTATACCTTCATCATCATTTTCATCATCTACTACATCCTTATCATCGCCATCACCATCATTTACATCATCATCGCCATCACCATCATCTACATCATCGCCATCACCATCATCTACATAATCATCGCCATCACCATTATCTACATCATCATCACCATCATCTACATCATCACCATCACCATCATCTACATAATCATCGCCATCACCACCATCTACATAATCATTGCCATCACCATTATCTACATCATCTACTACAACCTTATCATCGCCATCATCTACATCATCATCGCCATCACTACCATCTACATCATCATCGCCATCACCATCATCTACATCATCATCGCCATCATCATCTACATCATCTACTACAACCTTATCATCGCCATCACCCCATCACCATCACCATCATCTACATCATCATCGCCATCAACATCATCTACATCATCATCTTCATCTACTACATCCTTATCACCGTCATCACCATCATCTACATCATCACCATCATCTACATCATAATCATCATTGTCGTCACCATCATCTATATCGTCATTGTCATCATCGTCATCACTATCATCTTCATCTATTACATCCTTATCATCGTCATCACCATCATCTACATCATCATCGTCATCACCATCACCTACATCATCGTCATCATCATCCTCATCACCATCATGCATTGCACATAAGACCTACTTTGATCGGTTGTAATGTTTAATAAATGTTTGGGCTTTCTGTGTATGCGAGTCACTCTTACACTATTCAATGACATTATGGCTCCGCTCGACTAGTCGAGGCAGGAGCCATAAAAAATAATTACGGCATCAACATCATCAATATCTACACCATCATCACTACCATCTTCTTTTCTTTATCGTTGTTCAGTAGTTGTATTATTGCCTTATTGCCTGAAACAATGTTACAATAACGAAGGCAAGCAATCCCAGTCACCGCAAGAACTTTTTGTTCAGGTTTAGAAATATTTGCTTTCATTAGTTCGTCGCAGCTCCCCCGAATTTGTCAAATCATTTCCTTTGTTTTCTTGCCGTACTTAAAAACAAAGCAAAAAAACTATTTCTAGTCAGATCGTGAAACTAAACGCTTTGGAATACACAAGTAAATGTGTGCAGTCTATAGATGTGTACATGTCACAATCAACTCCCTGATTTGAAGCATTTTTTATTACGAGCTAGGTATTTTAAGGAGCAGGATTTTTTCAATTAGTATCGGTAGGTTTCGGCCAGCCTGGCCTTGAGGTACTCTCCTGCAAGGACTGGTGGGTATTTTTCTGAGCCGTCCAGACACCTGATCTCAGCACTGCGATCAGGACCACAGAAAAACGCAACAGACTGCCTTGGAACTCTTAACTTCATTTCGTCTTCAGGAATAAGGACTCGATGTACCTAGAACCGAAATAACATTAATTAGTTAGTTTTTTTTTTCCAAGAAAGAACTATCAAACACACTTTACTAATCAAAGGCACCCAATGGTGAACTCGTGGATTATACCATGGCTACTCCTTGCCTCTAGTAGTCGTAATAAAATGGAATTATTTACCAATTACTCGTGGTCTCTAGTTGCTGCTGACCAGTTAGTTTGCGGCTCAAGAGTTTACAATGATACTGTAATGAGTAAGTGACACTTCCCGTTCAAAAGTCCCATCACAAAAACTCGTGGATTAAAAACGAATTGTAAAATGTTCCATAGCAAAAAATGATTAGTCAACGTAGAGTACATAAGTACAGTAAGAAGAATTGTCGAGAAGTTACTTTCTGGTAAAGTCATTGCACATTATCTGAAACAGACCGTAAATCTCTTCTTGGTTCACAGAAGAGAACTCGACTTCTATTCCACGAGTGTAAATGTAACTTACTCAGCCAATATTTTCACCTGAAATGCTCTTTTGGAATAAATTGGGTTTTACTGTAGTCGTCTAAGTATTTAGGTATCTTTTGGTGAAAATAGGATTGTGATTACTAGAACTAGTTGATTCATTGTTTTTAGACCATTGAAATGTTCTCACTAGGCAAGTAATCTTGCCCCAAAAGCTCGGCTCTCATTCAAATAATCTTGCACCAAAGCGCATAACATCCCAGAGAACTCGCACGTCGAATGGCCACTCTTACAACGCGATGGCCAACTGCCTTCAATGCAGTAGCTATAGAAATGAAATTGAATATAAAGCTTAATAAAATGTTAATTTACCGGTTTGTCACACGTTGTCCGTTCTACTGCCTGTAAGGCACAAGGAGGCTTACTGCATGCGAAGAAAGCGAATTTTTAGGAACTCTTTTATTCCAGCAATGTCTGCAAGTGATAACTTAGGCCTATGACAAGTCATTTTATTCAACTTTATCCATCCTATTCAACAAATTTTTAGAACGATACTCTTTGTAAATAGCGAAACTTATTTCATTATCAATTACTTGTAAATAATACGCAATTAAGCCCCTTGGCTGCAATGTATTTTATTCAATAAATGATTTTCTTTTTCTTTTATTTTTATATTGTGTTTGGAAGCGGAAAAATTCAGTTAAAATGCTGTCTCATTAAATTAACTTAGTTTGATGGGAAAAATCTTGGGGTAAATATTCAAAGTTCTAATGTCTAATCCAATATTATCTAACACTGAAAAGAGCTACAAGCCCGAATAATAAACGTTAAAATTCAATCTTAAGGCTGCTATTACACAGAACCACCACAATAAAAAAAGCAATGAATGTGATGTCATTGACCTGTAAATAATGCGAAATAAACAAAAGGTGCCCTGTGGTCAAATTCCTCTGTTATGAAAAAGATAAATTACAGTTTGGCCATCACAATTTATGTCACCAAACCTATCATATTTACCGTTGACTTTAGCTTATCAGCTGTCCACCTCTGCATAAGGTCGGCTATGTTGATGACAATGGTACCTCGGATTGGTTTGGCACACACAAATTCTCCGTTTAGATTTTGCACCTAAGGTTAAAGGATACATAAAATAAAAAGGGCTTTTTAAACGCTTGTACTACTGCAAGTAGACATGGAATGTGGAGAAATTGATAGCAAATAGATCTATAATTAAGAAACCGTGTGAAGCAAGATTAGAAACTTCTATCTTCCCAATTTTAAACCCGTACTACAAGTTACTTCTTGGCAGTTTCTAACACTGGCATTTAGTCCCTTAATATTATCAAAACATTTTTAGATTATTGAAATCAAAAGTTGTTGGAAAATATAAACGGCAGAATATATTAAGTCTATTTATAAAATATGGATAATAAGTGGGTTTTAATTGCACTATGAAGCACGAAAATGGCTTGCGCAATGTGGTTTGACTGTCTCCGAGTTGTGAGAATTTACAGTAAGCGCTTCGTATATCGTCTTTCTCTTTGTTAACAATGAAAATAATAATTTTATTAAAGAAATAAAGCATGTTGTCCGTGCCTCCATAGCCTGTTGAAAACCTCAGCAAAGTTTGTGAGAATTCTTGAGCATAGTTAAAGGTGAGCATAGCATTCTCAAGCATAGTAGGTGAAAACCCTCGACTGCATTTATGTGTCTCGGCTATGAAAGTCACGGAAAACATGTTTTATTTCTTAATTGTGAGCCGCTGTTGCGGACTATGTAAAAAGTGACATTTAAAAAGTCCCTTTCGGGGAGTTGCAATTAAGGATTTGTATTTGAGTTTCAGGAGTTGCAGTTTTACAATAGTTTATATAAGACAAGTAGTTTATTCAATATGCAACATGCAGATTCGGAATGACTAGAAATGCTCAGTGAATGGAGCAGCACATTCTAGAAACTTACTCATCAATGAACTTCAATCCTTTTTCATTCGCGATTTGTTTAGCTGTTGCTTCAGCCTGCAAAAAGACGTTAAAATTACCAATGTTGTAGACATAAATTTTGATTCAGAACAGCATAAGCTCACGACTTTATTTAAGTCATATTCATATTAAAGAAGAGATTAACAAAAGAGATTATTTATACTACAAATTAGATTAACTCAAGGTCTCTGGTAAGGACTTCGTTTATTGCTAGTTTCAAATTCTTTTTTATAATAAGCTTCAAGGAATTGCAAGATTGACCAATTGCCATGCGAGTCAATGACTTCCACGTTCCTGTGAACGGCATTGTTAAATTGGCATCGACCGAATGTCCAAAGATTTCCGGCAATTGGTTGAGGCTTGCCACATCAAAAACTGTGCACTCGGAAGTTTTAAAAATGTCGGATGGGCATAGCTAATACTCTGTTCTCCTAAGACTTTCTCCAAATACATGTGCGTATTGCCTAAATGGAAAGTCTTAAAAAGCATGGAAAACATTTGTCTCGAGATCAGAAAAAGCGGACCAAGCGAACCATGCAACCTAAAGGTCGTCATTTGTAAAATGATAAGAGCAAATGGCCATGGCTAGAAACCCCTCCATGTGCTCATGTTTTTTTTTAAAGTTTTGATTTGCTTTAAAAATAAGACAACTTTATAGGATTGAAATCTGTCAAAGTATTATTTTTCCACAATCCCGCGGTGTTATTCTGCTCAATGAAAAATTACGTGATTGTTCTTCTCCTTTGACGGAACCTTGCGAATTAGGTGAAATTCTTGTATGAGAGTAAGTTTTAAACTCAATTCAAACGTCTAGAACACCAATATTTTGTTCGCAGTGCAACTAAACCTCGAATCGCTTTACTTCCGAAAGCCCACTAGTTGCTTTTCTAATCGACTTGATAGCTCGTTATAAGTTTAAAAGTTATGCTATTAAGCTATTTTCAATTTACTTTCACGCCTAGAAAAGAAAATTATATTATCAATTTGGAATGTTAAAAAAATCTGTTTTATTACTTATTGTTTCACCTAACTTAAGACTAAATTTCAATTTTTTTCCCCCATTTGTAGCTTTCTGGAATCAGACGATGCGTTCCGTGCAATAGGAATCAATAATTGAGAGAAACAAGGCAACTTTTCAAATTATTGCCTATGGTTGCTGCTCAGGTAATTCAGTGTAGTTTTTATCATTTGATGAAATATATTAGAAATAGATCTGTTGTTGTCATCAGATCGCCTTGCCGGGTAATTCTCTTCGCACAAGGGATTTTATAATTTTTTTAAAATTGCGTTTAAATTCATCTCAAATTCACATACGCCTGACATTAATTAAAGTGCAAGTGAACCCATAAGGCAAATTTTACAGTAATTTTCTAAAATCTACTTATATCGTTGAAATCCCGATTTTTAAAGATTACTTTGAATTTTGATGTCTTCGAGAATTCTGAGGTTTATTTGTTTCTGAGGGCCTGGGTTGAGTGTCGTCTACTAAGGAAGCTTTCGAGCGATCTTTTGAAAGGATTCTTAGCGCCATTAGGCCTTTTGCAGTTAGAGGTTACGTGACCACACCCACCTTAAGATGATTAGATATGGCAAAATGATGTTCAGAAATGGAAAGAGCAGGTTAATATTAGTTAGAAGGCATAGTTTCAAGTCTCAATGTTAAGTACTTCAAAAATGACAGCAAATATAAAATTAAAATTTTTCTAAGGAAATGTATGTGAAATTGGTACTGGACAGCAAGGCTTGCTCTCCAGTCATACAAATCCCTAGAAAATATCCTATTTTTCTGCTGCTTGTCATTTTTTACTGACATATTTGAAGTCAACTGAAACTTTGCTATTTTACTATTAATGTCTGCCTGGTCTTTCCGTTTCTGAATACCATTTTGTTATAGCTAATTGATTTAAGGTAGATGTGGTCACGTGACCCACACATGCAAAGAGCCGAGTCACTTCTACTTGTAGAAACTTGATTTTTCCTAAAATATAACTACCAATGCTGTAAAGCTATGTCGATTCAAATGTAAAGTAGTAGTTCCGATAACGAAATCAAAAGTTCCGAGTTCTTTGAAGGGAATTATTCAGTCTTCCACAAGTTGGAAGTGGCGGCAAGTAGCGACTAGAACCAAGCAAAACCCGAATCAGCAGCTGGTGACGATGTTGACGAGGGAGGATATCAAGAGGGGCCAATAACCAGTTAGAATGGGTTGCCGAATGCAAAGTAAAGCAAAAAAAAGTCACTCAAAACTTGAGTCCGTGCTGAGACAGCGACTCGCCCGTGAGCTACCCTAAGTTAATGGTACTTAGCTCTGAAAGAAGTGTAGCGACAAGAGCTCGGTTGTTTAATCGCAAACTTGAAAACAATTTTTTTGTTTTTTAATGAAGGTGCAGATGTGGAAATTGCACAACAAAAACTTTTCAAAATATAAAGTGAATGTTGCTTTTTTACAGAGATAAAGGGTACTTGGAATCGCTCCAAGTAGATTTGATACAAGAAGAACTCGCCGGCGGGTGTAAAGGCCACAAATGTAATAACTGGCATTTGAGGCGTGCCATTACATTTGTGGCCAAAAGTTATTACAGTTGAGGCAAAGATTTACATTTGAGGCCAGGTGCTACTTTTGCGGCCAGTTATTACATTTGTGGTCAAAGGTCATTTCCAGCTGCAGTGGAGGCCAGTTATTACATTTGTGGTCAAAGGTCATTTCCAGCTGCAATGGATGCCAGTTATTGCTTTTTTGTCATCTACAGCGATCCAATTGTTTTGGCATAGTTTTCTCCGCTAGACTGAAAATACTTTTTATTTTGCATGTTTTACTCGCGACTGTGAAGGTTCTGGTCTGGCGAGATTAACAAATGCACAAATTCACTTAATGTATTCATTGAATTGTATCTTCTAGCACATGCAAATGCATTGCAGCTATCGCTGTGTCTTTTGATTCCTATGTGTCAATTCTGCAACTGTGTCAACAAAACTGAAAAACCAATCAGGAACAAGGACATTTTCACCGAGCTCGTAAAGATGATAAGAAAAGCTATATATATTCGGTTTCAACTATGTAGCATGCGCTTGATCGTCAAAAGAGGACTAGTTTCCAAGGGAACAACTTTGTCGCCAGTCTCCAAAATAATACCATCCCAAGGTATGCTGCTAATGTATAACTCTTCCTTCCTTAAATTCCCGAACTCCGCGTTAGTCCGTCTTCGGAATATGCGGGATATCATTTACCTATTGATCATCTACTGTATCATAGTAACTCTTGGCTATATAATTATCTTTTGTTTACTCGGCGCTTGCTGATCTGCCAAATGAATTTATGGTCCGCTTTGAATAAGTTGGGATTTTCGATAGTTTAAGCCTTTAACCTTTAGTTTCACATGCACCATGTAAACCTTGGGATTTTCCGCGGTGAGGTGTTCAACCACAGCCTGTTACAGCCAGGGCAGCAAGCCGCATATCAGTCTACCGCGGAATATTCTTCTTGAGCATCTTCCCAACCTGTTCATTGTTTTCTAAGATCCCATGGCTCATTAAGCCTCGCGCGCCCAAATCTTATACACGAAGTTGTTCTCTTCGTCAGATATAAGTCTATAATAACACAGACAATGAGACACCTACACGAGCGTTGCGATGAACACAAACTTAATTCTTCTAGTATTAAGAAACATTTTATAAATAAACATGACTGTTTGCCTGATAACTTTTTCTTTTTTTAACTTAAAATTGTTTATAAAGCATTTTGTTATCTTTTTCTAATAAAATTTAATGCGCTGCTTTTCTATGACGACACGCAGCCTAGAGTCCCACATGCTTACGCACTTAAGAGATTGATCTATAAATAACCAGCGCGCGAAAGAGTTTGTATGAGGGAAAAGTTGGGATGAGGTGAGCTTTGGCGTCTTGTTTCCTTGTAAAATTATAGGTTAATGCATACATTAATTACCCCATTAAAAGTTTACAGCCGAATGAGCGAGTGAATTCATCTCACTCCTAAATCTCATCGATGACTGACGTCATCCGTGAGGTAAAAATGAAAATTCCTGGTAATAAAAAGGAACTTTCAGGAAAACCTGTTAAAGGAACTTTCAGGAAAGTCTGTTACAAGAAAGGAAGTTTCAGGGAGACCGAATTTCCAACGGTCCAAAAAACTATGGGTACAAAATTGCACATAACATGTTTTGTTAGGGAAACAAAAAGTACAGCAACTGCAAATGCAAAAAATCAGTAGACAAATCTAAACAGTAATCACGATTTTCAAGAAGCCTTAAAATCTAAAATTGAGAAATGTCTTAAGATCTAAAATTGGAAAATGCTCGATGCGGTAACTCGTGCAACCATGAGATGGGAACTGTGACGATGATACGAAATTTCTTAACAGAAATATTGAAAAGAATGTAACTATAAGGAAAAGGCTCGATTTTCACACACAGTTAAGTATAATTCGATTGTAAAGTTGATGCAACCAAAATCCTTGAAAATTATTTTAGCGTATGGGACGATGGTGCAATCAAAATCCTTGATATTATTTTAGCGTATGGGAAGAAAAGACTGCACCGATAATTTTTATAAAACAGATTTATGGAGAAAACTGGACCTTTCCATGAAACAAGAGAAAATGTCACGCTGTCTTAAACACCAACATAAGGAAGTGGGAAATTGTGAAACATTTGGAAAACATTTATACCTTAACTTAAGGTATACCCACTCATGATAGAAACATTTTTGGTGAAAATACAATTCTCGAAGAGGGGTTTTTGGAGAAACTGCAAGAAAATTGTCAAATAAATCGGATTGAGAGAAATTGCGAGGAGATTAGTCTTCAGTTGTAGCAAAAATACATTAATGATCGTTCTATTTCAAGACAAGCAAGAACCCTTTAGTTTGTCAAAGAAAATAATTGCAAGTAAAATGTAATTAATTTTAATAAAAAAATTTTATTTGGAAAAAATGCCCATAGAAAAGGACAATGATGCAAAAAGAGAACAAAAATCAAAATAATTTTGTTATGGATTAGTTATTCGTTGTGGGTTTACTATTTTCGCGACCTGTTTCACTACAATCTGAGAAGGAAAAAAGAGGTAATATTTGATGTTCTAGCTAATTTAAAAGTTAAGTAGAGGTAACGATAATTTTTTGCTAAAAGTTTGTGCAACGCGTGTAATATCTATGCGAAAAAATTTGGTTGAGGTAATAAGAAAAGGAAAAGTAGTTTCAAGTCAAAACCAAAAAAGAAATCATCCGTTTCAACAACGAAAAGGGTAAAACCTATTCGGATTCCGAGGGAATAATGGAAGTTAAAAACGGCAAAACTTTCTCAGAAGGGAAATTTTTTTTAAAAAGAAAAGAGAAATAAAGCCTTGTGATAAGTCTTCATTTTAATTTTTTGATGAAAGAATTGAATTTTGATGATAAAGAGTTGAAGGACATCAACTGGCAATTATTGCTACCAAAGAGAAAACCACTTATATGTACTTCCCAGAAATGAAGAAGGTAAATAGATAGAATCAACCAACTTATTGGACGTGAAAGAATAAATGAGAGTTGTCGCCTCTAACATTTGCAAGGAATATATTTTTGCAATATTAATCGAACAAAATATTAATTGCGAAACCGCAAAGAGAAACACAACCATAAATTTGTAAAGATGAAAGAGAGATTTCCATCTATCAAAGAAGCATAATAATGACTAAGAGAAGAGAAGAGCTAGGCAAAACAGTATAAAGTATGAAGAATGATATTTTATACTGTACGAAAGAGTTACTCTGCGAAGCCATTAAATTTATATTTTGTTAAGCCATCCAATTTTTTAAGAAAAAAAGAAAAGTAGTTTTTGATCTGGAAGACAAGTGCACCGAGAATGAAGCACAAATGTTCCACAAAGTCAAGACAAAAGATTGTTTTATGTAGATTGTATTGAAGAAATGGGATCACGAAGTTAAAACAAATACTACAAAATCAGTAAGTCTTGTAAATTTACTCTAGTATTGGCGTAAAATAAAACGATCTTCCCTGACATTATGAAAAATCACAGTTATCCAAAAAATTTTCCCTGACAAAGAAAAGAAAGATGGAGCAAAAAAAAATCTCGCATCTTCCCTCGACATTCGAACTTTTGACCACAGGTTCGAAAACTGTTATTCAAAAGTTGTTATCGACAAGGTTGTCGAAACGAGAAGAATGTGAGAATAGACATTAGGACCAGGACGTTCCCAAAACATTTGAAAGAAGAGATTTACTTTCTTTTACGATGGGCAGATGGAAATTTTAGGGTGTTTGTATTAGAAAAAAACAGCTATTCGTAGAAAAACAGCTATTCGCATGTTTGAAAATGATGATATTGATTGGAAACTCCATTATGGAAAACTCCATTGACAAAAACCACCTCATCTTCAAACGCCAAGACCTAATACTCAAATGTCAATTACCAAAGAAAACTTACAACAAATCAAGAGCAAGTGAAAACAGATTTGATCTTCAAAATCAAAATGTCTGGAAATGTGAAGTAACATTTTCAAAGAAAAAGAAATACAAGATTTCTTTTAATGAAAAATGGAAAAAAGAAATAATTTATATAAGAAGGTAACGAATCGAGATGTCGCTGCAGGTAAAGGAAAGACATTTTCGTTCAGATACATGTTACGACTAATACATAAAAAAACATTCACATTTAATATCATGCAGGGCAAAACATCTCATTTATCACATTCAGATATTTAAAAACAAGAAAGAGTTATCAACCTAAAATGTGAGAGATTATGAAATTAAACCTTAACTAATCTTCATGTGAAAAAGAAGCATCCACAAATTAAAAAAAGAATTTGAGTTATTAAGGAGAAAAAAATAGTGTTCACACATTTTGTCTATCGTGTCTCATTTAACTGGTAGAAATACAACGAATTTAAAGTGGAAAACGTCATTACCCACCAAGCAACACAATCCCAAAGAAAGCGTTTTCAAAGGAAGAAAACGAGAAAATTGGAAAAATGTTCCAACAAGTGTTCGAAGAAGTGGAAATCTACAAACTTTTTCGATTCACGATTAAGGCTGATTTAACAGATTGATATAACATTAGTACCAAAAACATTTACCCTTCACTCCCAGTTCAATTATGAAATATCTTTCTTTTGCAGGATCCTTTATTCTGTTTTCCATAGTCGGAAATTTTCAAAATTCGAGAATGATAATTCAACACAACTCGAAAACTGCAGAACAACAATTATAAGCTATTCAAAATATGCTATGCGAAAATTTGCAAAATGGCGTGATTGTGGGAAACTCAAAAAGCGATGTTGATGAGCAAGATACTGGAAAAACCAACCATACACTGTAAAGCAAGAAAATATTTTTTTTAGTCGCGTTTAAAACTGCAACCAAGTACTATGGAAAAAACATTCAAAGCCAAGGTATCTTCATAGAATATTTGGAAGAAATAATGATTTCAACCAAGTAAAAAATAATATTCAAAGCTAAGTAAGGTATCTTCATAGAATGGAAGAAATGGTGATTTGAATGTTAACGAGTAAGAATTGTACACGAGTTTCCGCACAAATAATAATTCACAAAAGCAGAAACATTCAGAGCTAATAATATAATCGTCATCATAGATTGTCGATGAGCAAGAATTATACACACGGGTTACCGCACAAAATATCAAAATCATTACACAATAATAAAAAACATTCACCAGAATTACATGTGGTGCACTATTCTATAAACATTGAGGATGTTTCAACTAAAATCAGAAGAAAATTGATTGTCTACATAATAAAAAAAGCTTCCGCATCTTTCACATTTAAAAAATATATGTAAATTATTTGGTGATTCAGTCTTAGGGAGCGTTCATTCTTTAGAGCGAGGAGGGGGGTGGGTGATTGTGTAGTTTCAAATAACAATTAGTGTATAACCCCTCTTTTTGGGATATAGTACTCTCGATGACCCCTCCTCTCCAGTGGGACTAAATCTGATAACCCCTCCTTTCAATAAACTCATTCAAATACTTAGTATTCTCTACTAAAAAGTGGTCAATTAACTAACCATGTTAAAATTTCAGTAAATATGTGGGGAAAGTTTTAGTTAAACATTTTATCCAAACATACATAAAAACTACTTTGATGCACATTAGTTTTGGGGCACTGTAAAATGATGCCTGCAGGCATCATTCGTAAAATTTCGGTAGCTCCTCGGCTGTTTTTCGGATTGATTTGAAATTTTGAGATTATGTTTTAAGCCAATCACAGGCCGAGTTTCCCGTGGTTACACAACAAGCTCGCGACATGACGGCCATTCTAACTTCTTATTTATTTTGCAGAAGATGGCGTCGTCTTTGCGGAGACAAACTTTTGATGAAAACGCTGTTTTGGAGGCTGTTTTGGCATCGGATAGTGAGGACGAGAACACAATGGGAATGGACGAGGATGAGGAGTACGATTTGGACAGACAAATGGGGTTTTATAGCGACGAATCGAGGTGAGCGTCCCTTGAAAGAGTTGTAAAAGTTTTTGGCGTAGCTTCTTCAGAGCACGCGTTCTGCACCTCAGAATCCGTGTACTGTAATCGGATGCCTGCAGGAATCCGTCGGAAAAGTTCGAAAGCTCATCGATTGGTTGCCAGATTGTTTTAAAATTTCGTCAGCGGCGAGTTGTTGCTATTAGCCAATCACAGGCCAAATTTTGCATAACAACACGCCGAAGTTTTGAAACGACGCCATTTCACTTACTTTTGTTTTTGCAGAAGGATGGCGTCTTCTAAGCGGAAAGCGAGTTACGACTTGAATTCTGCTTTGGAGATTATTTCGGCCGACGAAAGCGATGATGAGTCTACAATGGGGATGGATGAGAACGAGGAATATGAATTAGATCGCCAATTAGGCGTTTATAGTGACGAATCGAGGTAAGCGATCATATGAAGTGATATGAAATTTTGTAGCGTTGCATCTTCATAGCACGCGGTCTGCTTTCAAATGCGATAAAAACTAGTTTCGATTCTTTTCAAGCGTAGAAACCCATTGTTTTCTTTTGAAATACGCTCTCATGTTTTTTTAGACATCAAACATTCTTACTTGCGATCAAATACCTTTGGTTTCTACGGCAAATATTGTTGTTGTGTAATAGTTTGAGTGGACGCCACATTGCGCCAAAAAATCAGCTGTTTCTTTGCTGAGGTGAAATATACGTTACGACCTAAGATATTTGAATTCGTGTATTGGGAATAATTTTTTTCTCTTTGATTCGAAGCACAGGATTTATTTTTACAATCGATTGTGTGTGTTTGTGTGTGTTACTGAAATATGATATCTTTGCTACCAAAACTTATGACAGCCGACATCTGTTTGGCATGCTTGAGATAACAACGGCCAAACAGATTTTTTTTTCTTTCGAAATTGGTTGCGGGCTAACAGTGAAAGTTTTATTTTACAAGTTTTGAGCTGTATATTATTTTTGCGAATTGAATTGAGAAAACAAAACTCCAAAATAAAAAGTCAAAGTTCGTTTTGTGTTGTTTCAACGGTTACTTTGACATTCATAATTTCCGGCCGAACAATGAATGCTTTGTTTCTGTAGATGTTTGAATGAGACAATATGAATTTTGATTTTGCAGTAAATTTACTTCGCTAATTTTTGTTTTTTTGCGAAGTGATTCGAGTGCAAGTTCAAAATTCTAATTCCTTCTTTTTGCAGTGAAACATACTGGTTTCAACGCTTTCTTGACCTTGTGATGTCATTTTTGCGAAGTGCTCAGTAAATTTACTTCAAATACAAAATAGTTTTGAAATTTCGTTTTTCTTTCGATATTGGTTATTTTCTTGTAATGCCAATTACACTTTTTGAAAAATGTATCAAACATAATTCAAAGTTCATTTTATTTTATGAAATATTGTACTTTTGCTAAAAAGTCTGCAAGCAATGGATTGTTTTATGATGACTAATATTGTTTTTTTTATTTTTTACAATTTTGTAACCTGTAACATTCTTTTTTCAGTGACGAAGAGGTTATCATTGGGGAAGGATCGACAGCAGTGATAAGTGCAGTAGAACCTGATCCAGTTTCCACCTTCCCTACAACTTCAGCAACATCTGCTGAGCAGTTGGTGGCCTCTGTTTCTCGGGTTTTGTCTTCTCCAGTGGTCAGAACTGTTCAGGAGCCTGTTGCTGAACCCTCTTCCACTTCTGTGGGGTCTTTTTACCCTACCCATGCAGGAACTAGTTCTGCACCTCGCACTGTTCGCCGTGCAGCGACACAGAGAGGAAAAGGGAGAGGGAAAGGTGGAAACCGGGGTAAGGGAAAAGGACCTTCAACTCGTGCCCCTGCAGCACGGGCAGGTGCAAGTTCTGATGTGCCTTTTCGTAGTTATGATGATGTAGATGTAGGTAATCCCCCTGATTATCCCTGCCCCGCATTCAACCCTTCGCGGGAACCTGGTATTCACCTTGAGGGGCCTATCCTCAGGAATACTATGGAAAGACCTATAGATTTTTTTAGGCTTTTCTTTACAAAGGAAATGGTGGAGAGAATTGTCACTCACACCAATGCCTATGCATACATCCGTGTTGGCTCTGGGAGCCACAAGACTTACACCTCTTCGGATGGTAGCTGGAAGGACACAACTTCCGATGAAATCTATAGGCTCATTGCGTTATTGATTTATTTTGGTTTAGTTAAAGTAGTGGGGGATGTTGAAAAATACTGGAGCATCCAAACTTTATATCATGGCCTATGGGCACGAAAATTCATGCCGAGGATAAGATATAAGGCCCTTATGGCCTTTTTGCACATAGTGGACCCCCTCAATGAGGATACTAATAATAAGTTACGTGAGGTAGAGGACTTTGTTAAGGATTTTAAATATATATGTAAGAACTTGTATCAGCCGAGGGGACATGTTGCTGTTGATGAGCGCATGATAAAGTCCCGACATAGGTCCGGTATTCGACAGTACCTAAAGGATAAACCCACAAAGTGGGGTATAAAGTTGTGGGTATTAGCAGATAGCTCCAATGCCTATGTTCCAGATTTCAATATCTACATAGGTAAGCAGGCAGGAAGGGAAATTAGTACCAATGGCCTGGGGTATGATGTTGTGATGACCCTCATGCAAGACTATCTTGACCAGGGTTATCATCTGTTTATAGATAATTTTTATACCTCTGTGACTCTTGCTAGGGACTTATTCGATCGAAAAACTCTGGTTACAGGTACCATCAGGGAATGCAGGAAGGACTTCCTACCGAGTCTGAAAAATGGCAAGGTATGGGGTAAAGGTAAGCCTAGGGGAAGTATGCGTTGGGAGAGGGATGCACCTGTGTTAGCATTGCAATGGGTTGACAACAAGGTAGTAACCATGATTTCAACCACTGGCAATGCGAATGACACCACACAGGTGAGCCGTAAGAGGAAAGCCGATGGTGTCTGGAGTACGATTGATGTTCCACAGCCTAAGGTTTTCCACATGTACAATCAGTACATGAATGCAGTTGATCGATCTGATCAGATCCTGGCCACCTACAATGTTCAGCGAAAGTGTATAAGGTGGTGGAAAACCTTATTTTTTCATCTCATTGATATGGCTGTTGTGAATAGTTTCATACTGTTCCAAGAACATCGACGTAAGTTCCCAAATAATGAAGCTCTAAAAAGACCAGCTAAGTACTCTTTGGCGCCATACAGGGAGAAGCTAGTTCGAAACCTCTGCGATTTCCCTGTAACAGATAGCCCCCCCTGTAAAGATAGCGTAAAGGATAGTACCTTAGGTGCCTTTTCTTCCGTCAGAAGAAATTGACTTCTGTTTTAAATAGAACCGTGATACTTTACTTCGAAAAAAAATTTGTGGTTTCTTAACAGAAATAAAAATACGGTTGTGTGAGAAAGTGTGAGTGAGACCAGCGACGGCCCACAAGAGAACCGAGAGTTGCGGAAAGTAATCATATGTTTATCATATATTAAAGCAAGGTTTCCATCCAAAATACAAAGAATAATCATGGACAAATAACAATATCTTTGAACGAAATTTTATTCAGAGCTTCAGAGGTAAATACAGCAATGATGTTTAAACAACTCACCCGCTTTTGAGCTGAAAATGCTGCAAATTTTCACACTTCTATCGATCGCTTTTGTATAAATGTTTGTCAAATTTATTTCGCTTCAGTTTCTCTGCAACCAGACTTCGCATTTGAAAATATCTAGTTTGCAAAATTTGTTTGAGTGTTTAACAGTTCATTTCAATCCGTCCTGGAAACTGCTTCAAAATTACAGATGCACTCGCTATGAATGACTTAAGATGGACGTTTTGTAAACAATCTCCCGTCGCGCGCCACCGATCCACGTTGTTCGAAATACTATCAACCCAATTGCTCAATAGCTAGACCCCCCTATAGCAAAGTGCCTCAGTTTTAAGCGTTTGTTTACAAGTGATCGTCTCGGACCTTTTGCTGCTTGTGGGGTTAAATAGTCTTTTTTTTATAGATCTATATGTATCAAGAGCCAACTGTCAGACCTCATGCCACAATTGATTAAGCTGCAACAGGGATTAGACAGCTGTGGCATTTTGGAATCAGCAAGAAAGCATCCCAAACTCTGGGAACCAGTTTTTACAGATATCCCTGGGTCACAGGTGAAGACTGAAGAGTTCCTGGAGAACCTGATTGCTACCTTCAGTGAATGTCAACTTCTCAAGGATAAAGAGATTGCTGTGTATAAACATTTCACAAACTTCTTGGAATCACTGAGGAAGAAAAAGTAAATATTTTTTCTAACAAATTCACAATACAGACTGTCAAATCATGAGCATCATGGTGGGAAGTCTTATTAGTGTTGGTGCAATCCTTCAGAACAGTCTTTTGTGTCATAGATAACTAGTTTGCAATGTTACTTCGTTGTCGCTACGGTTTCCACGAGCGAGGTCCTGGGCACCCCGTGGTGCTAGAGAGGAGTGGTTACTCAGCAGAGAAGGTGCACTGTCTTGTTATCTACTACAGTGATTTTGTTACAGTCAGTTCTGTGGATGTGTTTTTTTTAGTTGTTTCATTTGAAAGTGATTAAATTTTGTTGAATTTGAACAAGAGTGTTACCTCGAAACTCCATCGGGGTTGTGGCCCCGATGGCAGCCACATTCGTAGTTCCCATCTTTGCTAATTGTTTGACAGTTGTATCCCTAGCATAAGTGTTTCTTTGCAGACTTTGTACTGTACTTTAATTAAAGTCCTTAGTGTAAAGTTTGTTGTCAAGTTATAATAAATTAGGTTAGTGTGTACATACTTAGTCTTTCATTATATTAGTCAACTGATTTAAATTTATTTGGTCCTTATTTTTAGTCAATTCATCACCAGAGGTAAATTGTTTTTATTTCTGTGCTTGCAATATTTTTATGCAGTGTTCACTCAATTTTTTTCAGTGTAACTTTAGAGTGGATTGATTAAAGAATTTGAGCCTGACTTTGGCGTTTTTCTGACGTGTCACTCAGTGACAACCAGTTCATTAATAAAGCTTGGTATTGTTCCAGTACATCTAAAGGAGTTTTTTGAAATACATGTAGTCTTTACACAGTAATTTTGTGCAATGGGCCTGGACTATGATGGCCCATTGGGGTCATAGAGTTTTTCTATCTTTCCTTTTTTTCTTCATTTTAGTTTCTTTTCTTCTAATTTTCTGTTTGTTCTTTTTTTACTTAGAAATTTAAAAAAATTGCACCTGGCCCATGAGATAGGCCCATAGAGGCCACAGCCCATCAGCCATTTTGATTTTAGATATTCCAAGTGCACTCTGGGTTTGTGCTTATGCCATGTGCTTAACACTAATGATGGTTTTGCAAAAAAAGAAGAAATAAACTGAAAATTAGAAAAAAACAGAGAAGATATAAAAACTCTATTGCCCTAATGGGCCACCATATTGCACCCCACCGAACTAAAAAACCTTAACCCAACAGCCTAAATTTACATATACTGTCCTAACCATAATACTCATAAATTCTAGTCAATGACTGATGTTGTCCATTGTGTTTTTAAGGGGATATTACACCGAGTGATATGCTCAAGTGGGTCACAGGATCACCAACAGTGCCTATCCTTGGATTTGAGAAGTCCTTCTCAGTTGCCTTTGTCCACTGCAAGGGAGGTTGCAGGTGCAGGCCAGCAGTCTCGACGTGTGATATTCTGGTGAAGCTTCCAGTGCATATTGCAAATGAGAATGAGATGAAAGAAATGATGACATCTGCTCTCAAAGATAGTGTCGGGTTTGGCCTTGCGTGATTAGTATCACAATTCCGAAGTTGCTTGTATTGTTTTAATCATACAGTCAAGTTCATTGCCACTGCTGTTACAAAAAGTATCAATTTTTTAGTGATGGATTTGGACCTGAATGTAATAAATCTGTTGTGACAAAATAAAAATTTTTCAATAAAGGTACATTACCTTGATCACTGGTTTGCAATAAAAATAAGTATCTTAAATAAACTGAATGCATCATCAGTATTCTTTGGAAATGGGAGGTTTTCATTGTCCATTATGTAATGAAAGTACTCTTGATAGACATTTAGTTCATCCCATTTGTCTTTCCATTTCAGCAATATGACCTTTGTCTATAGGAACTTTGCAGTCATTCCTCTCTAGCTGCTGGGGTAGAAAATATAATACATCAGGGATACCAGGCACAGTGCCGTGCCGAGATGCTCGAATTCGATGAGTGTTCCAGTGTTCTTTTACATGATCAAGGTCTTCTTGGATCAGCTTATGGTAACAAAACCATAAACATTCTCTTTGCAGCTCGCTTCCAAAATCTACTTCATCATCAGATGCCATTGTTTTGAACAGATCAATCCACCAGGAGGTTCTTCCTCTTCTTAGGAATGACCACCAGCATTCTATACGCTGGTTTGCTGGTGATGTGCCATATTTGTGAGAATTGTCTCCTGCAAATTGATCATCTTGGAACTGTCTGAAACATGCCTGCATAGCTGCCATGGTGCCATTTTCTGAGCCACAGTCTGTTCTTAATAACATTGGGCAGCCAGCAATACCCTTGACACAATCTAAGTACATTGCAGCTACCACTTCTGGATTGTTGTAAGATCTTGCCACTTCAAGCCACATGATTTTACGGCTGTACCCATCTATAGCCCCATGAATTGGGAACCCAAATGGCTTAAGCTTATCATAACCTGTCAAAAAAAAATACCTTACACTTATTTCAACATCCAAAAATCTGAAAATTGAATAAACAATGAAATAGTTACATAAATAGGAAAAGTGACCTTATGTATAACCCAACTTGTATTTTTTGCCCTATATTTTCAATGATTCAGTTAAATTTGTCCTATGTTTATAAAATATAGTGCCCTATAATCCTATAAAATTTGGACCCAAAAGGCACTTGACACCCTGAACTTGGCTTACCATCAACATGCCAGCAAAAGTTCGGTCCATAGCTTGAGTACTTGCGTCTGACTAGTCTTCTGCGTCGTCTTTGTTCACATGCCTCTGGATTAAGCTCTCTCAAGACTTCAGCCACTCTTCTCCTCGCAACATGGACATGGTGGACCAAACGAAGTGAGTGCCAAATTGCCCGATAGCCTCTTAGCTGTCCTGGTCCTGACATCTCTCTCTGAATGAGATCTTTAAGTGCATCGTCGTCAATGTTTTGTTTCATCCTACCGAGCCCATAGCTTTGAAGGCGCCTTTTTAACGTAGCCAAACTCATGTGAATATTGTGATAACAAGATAAAAAGTCTATAATAACATTATTCTCATACCCTCGATAAAAATATTTCTCTATAAATACCCGCTCGTTGTCGCTCTCGTCCGCCATTTCGAGTTTTGAGTTTCTAGTCCCCAGTCCAAGTTGCGGAGCCGCGTCGGCAAACTTTGACCAGCGGTAACCTCGTGTGAATCTTTGTATTTGTGTTGTGAGTCTTTGTATTTGTGTTGTGAGATTTGCATCTATGTTGTGAGTCTTTGCAATCGTGTTGTGAGATTTGCATTTGTGTTGTGAGTCTTTGTATTTGTGTTGTGAAATTTGTTGTTGTGTTGAGCCTTCTGGGCCATTTGTATTGTGATACTTGTTTTTGTGTTGTGAGATTTGTTTTTGTGTTGTGAGATTTGTATTTGTGTTGTGATACTTGTATTTGTTTTGTGAGTCTTTGTATTTGTGTTGTGAGTCTCTGTTTTTGTGTTGTGAGATTTGTATTTGTGTTGTGAGATTTGTATTTGTGTTGAGCCTTCTGGGCCACCGTAGGAGAGGTATCCAGGTAAGACGCTGTATCAAATTGTCTGCGGTATTCGTCGTTCCCTTGCTGAAAAACTCGGCGGTTCATCTTTAAATCCTTTGGATTCAACTGACAAAAGGTGCAACTTTGTTTAATAGTTTGTTGTATAAATTATTTATTGAAATAGTAATTTAAATTAATATTAATTTACTTTTTGTCTTTCAAGATTTTGTATTTTTCACCGCGCTCTTGACGCTGAAATGAAGGATGGGACCTGACAAGGAATCGCTTTTCAAAACAAGAAAGAAGAAAAAATGCCAGTAAAGGAAGACGACGAGAAAAACTTTTGGAATTTCGATATTTTAGGAAAAGACACAGCTAAGTCGTTATTAAATGTAGTGTATTTTTACAACGGGAAATTATTTGGTCTTTGCACAGGGGAGCATAGAAATCTCTCTTTAAATAATTTTGAAATTGCAGATAACTTCATTCTCTTTGAGGAAAATGTTTCAAAGACATTTCGCGGTGGGTTGCTCGATCTTAAATACAAGCCACGTTGCCATAATGCTGGCGAAACCCACGAACCTTGTCTTGTCGAGTTATACTGATTATATATCAGTCTTATCGAAAGTTTTGCGAAGGATTTAGGAGTCTTCTATTTCAGACCAAATGGAAAAAAAAATGGATTTGATAGGTTGCCAGTAGGTATTAATACCCACAATAGTATTTTGCCAGATATGTACAAGGCCACGGGTGTGAAGCGAATAACATCATTTCACATTCTTTACGTGTAAGCTGTGCATCAAATTTGTTTAATGCAGGGGTGGACAGTAAACCGAACTGGTCATGAATCGGATACCTTGTTCAAATACGAAAAACCGAACGAAGAATATGTTTCAAACGTTTCTACCATTTTGGGACCTAAGTGTACCATTTCTGTAGAATGTAAAGCTAAAGAGGAGATAGGAACAAATGAGAAAGGAGTTAGGTTGAAAAAAGTCCTTTTTATTTTGGGAAGTTGAATAACTGTACGGTTACCTTTAATATCACAAACAATTACATTGTGTGCACAAAATGTAAGATAAAAAATGAAATGCATTGTTAAATGATGGCTTCAAATGTATTACCTGAGAATTCCTAAGAATTGTCATTAAAGACTATTTTGTTCTCGCTGTTGCTCTGCTGGCTCATAAATATGCAGATTAAGAACCATTTTACACATGTTTTGAAAATAGTTGAAACACATGTTTTTAGAACTGGTGCTTCATTAGGTTTCTAAACTCATCCACCTGACCACAATGGCAATTTGTGGTTGGCTAATCGATACACGAATTATTAGTGAGTTTGAGAATGTCGATTTCAAACTCATCCTCTGTTATTTGCGTGTTTCCCGAAGCTTCTTTTGTTTTACAGTTTGCCAGTAAGTTTATTCACTTAACAACGCACGTGCTAAAGAAATATTCGATCTCGGTTTATAGCTAGATGTTTAGGGTTTCCTTTCCATAATTTTTTAACAGGTTCTGATAGCCAAACGTTTAAGGTCTCGGCTTTAGACAACTAAATATGATATATTGAAAGGAGCTCAAATTAAAACAATTAAATTGTTTTCGTCTCGATTGCTGTGGCCACAGAAATATTAGAGACCTTCACAACCGACTACAACTAGAGTACGAGTACAAGTTTTGTTGATACGTCATACTAAGCGTACCGGAAGTTGCGAATAAGTCACACCATTTCGTTGTGTTGTCAAAATCTCGTCGCCGTCCTCTTGTTTACGAGATTTACAATAAAAGTCGGAGTGTGGACTACAAGTTTTGAAGGTAATGTTATTTTCTTTCTTCATTTGTGTAAAATTCTTTTGCAACGTTTTAAAACAATCGATAGCACTGCTACAACGGATGCTAAAATGTTTGACGTTAATTCGGTTAAATAAACTCCACTAAAATGATTTTTTTTTGCGGAGGATAATATGGTTATAAGCTGAGTAGTTTATAAAAGAAATTACCTTATAAAACATTTTTCAATTAATTAAACTATATTTTAAGAGCCAGGCGGCATCTCAAATATATTAGATTCTAAATTTAATAACACTACAAGAAATCCGTGAAATTTTAGAGGGAAGCAAAGCCAAAAGATTGTAACTGATGTTGAATCTTAATTATCGAAACCCAATTTTATATTTCTTTAGATACTTGTTGACTGAATCACTAAATGTTTGCCTTTGTGAACTATTCATTTGGAAAAGGCTCCATGAAGAGTATTTAGTTCAAGAAGTGCTTTCTATCGAGGCCTACCAGTACAAATCTGGAACAAAAGAAAAAGGTGCTGCATGGACTTTGATTGCAGACAATTTGGTTGCGAGAGGGCTAAAGGTTACGCAAAGGTCTGTTAGAGAAAAATTTGAGAAGATGCTAAAAGAATTTAAAAAAAAGGAAGCTGTAGAGATGAGGGCAAGTGAAGTGGAATTGAGGGAGAGTTTGGGGATCTCGAAAAAGGATTGTTGGAGATTAAAGAACGGATGGAGGAATTTGAGGAAGCAAGAACAAATGAGGATCAAAAACAGAAAAAAGAAAAAGCAACAGCAGAAGAGATGAGAAAGATGGCAACAGAAAAATTAGCAGAAACAAAAAAACGAAAAGCAGAGAGTGAGATGAATGATGAGGATGAGTTGGAAAGGCAGACAACTCCCAACGGAAAAAAAAGGGCGAGAAGTTTTAACAGTATGCTGGAAGCCGTGAAAGATAGCATCGAACTAAAGAAGGCACAGGAAAGCAGTGACGAGCTTCGCAGAAAGGAATTGGAGGCAAGAATGTTGGAATTGCAACAACAGAGAGCATTTCAGCAACAGCTAATTCAGCAGCAACAGCAGTTTCAACAGCAACAACAAGCATTCAATTTGCAAATGATGGGAGCTCTGGGCGAATTAGTAAAATTCCTTAAAAAGTGAATATTCTATTAACTACTTGAAAATTGACTATATCCATTTCGTATTTTCATTATCTTTTACAAAAATCCTCATCTTTATACAAAAACAGAACACAGATAGCGGATATAAACATTTTTATAAGCATTTTAACTTGACGTTTCGTTTGCTACTCTACAAACATTTTCAAAAGTGACCGTTAATTTAAAAAAAGGGGTTATTATATATAAAAGAAATAAGGAGAACTGGGTACTAAAATAATAGACCAATAAAAAGAAAGAAAGATACTACAGTGTTAGATTGTTACTAATATAGTAACAACTTCTCACTGGCCATGTTTGAATTCATGGTGGGCTTGAGTTCTTGGATTAATAAGGTTTCTTTTATTCTACAAATGAAAATCAGGTCTTTCCGGTAGCGATTATATCGAAATTGTCCCACAATGTTTTTATGTTTGTTTTTTTTTGTTTTTGTTTTTGTTTTTTTTTTTGCTTCATGTGTTGTTTGGTGACTTGCCTGGGCTTCTTGTTGTCGGGTGTTACGGACTTACTTACCACCACGAAGACATAGTTGCCACCGTCCATCGACGCAATAGCCACAAAAAAGACTAAAGACTTTAATACTAAAGGATAACTGGAAATCCGAAACTATAGCAGTCCTCACAAAGGTTGTTTAGGAGGAATAAAATAAATTGTAAAATCTTTTTTGTCAAACTTTATTTTACAGAACACTTTTGCGGACCTTCATGGCTGCTTACGAGATCACTCTACACGTTTCCAATCATTTTTTCGAGGAAAAAAATTAAAAATAGCAAAACAAAAATAGAAGGCATTTTACACACAAAAATTTAAGTTTGAAAAGAAATGAAAATTTTATTCAATTTATAATTATTTGTTGTCTTAATTTTCAAAGTGAAGAAAAAAAATTGTCTGCGATGTGTATGCACTTGAATGATTGAATGACGTCCAGCGAAAACAATTCGTACGCGAACAATTAAAATGTTGTTGCCATTTCCAATGTTCCGAAAAAATCATGCTTTTTCAAACAATAAAACAAAATGGAAGTTTTAATTGAATTGCATTCAAAATAAAAGATTTCTTTGAGAATGATTGTGAAATTAAAGGTTAACATAGAAAGTTTCAGTTTCCTTCGGTCAAAAAAATGTACACTAGATGGGTTCAGTGAATACGCCGCTTTGATCTATCTGCCAACGCAATTAAGTTTGTTTTGAATCAATATTTTGTGCAACTGATTCAATTAATACATTAAAAGTGTGTGTGTTTGTATGGTGAGCGAAACCATGTTAAAATATTAACAAAACTGCCGGGATGGTCTCATCTCACTAATCCGTAAAGACAACGTGACAATACAACAAATGTTAATAATCTCTGGTTGTTAAGGGAAAGACAATTGTCTGAAAATATAAATAAAAGTCCGGATTTGCGTTAAACGCAACTGAAAACAAAAAGAAAGTTGGCATATCGAGACCTGCATTATCAATTAATACATACTTTTTTTGTTTTCTAGTTCACTAGGTAGTCAAATGCACTAGACCGGGCCGTACTGGCACTAGGTACCACTTATTGGCGGAGAAATTGGGACTATGTTTTTTGGATAGCCACATAATAAATGCATTAGTACAACGAAAATCGATAGTAAACGGGAAGTCTGCAATGATACTTAGGCCCAACGGGCGGGTGTTTCTAAGTTCCGTATCTCCTGCGAATGCCTGAGCTGCTTTTTATGCCATTTTTTAATTTCAGAAGGCTTATTACAAACAGAGTATCCCACAACTAGAGGCTCTTTACCCGGCTGTAATGATTGTAACACCCCTCTGTAACAGACCCAGCGAGATCGAAATTCCCACTGGGATTTTAGAAAAATTTCACTGGGTTAGACAATTTGTTTTCGCTGGGTTAGCTCTTGACTTCGCGTACTAGTTCTACTTAAGCAAGAAGTAAAAAGTAGTAAACACACTGGGTACGTACTCACTTTTCGCACTGGGGAAGGTGAAAATGCGCCTGCATGGGTCAATTCAGATAAAAGGCGCTTTTTAAGTGCTTGTGGCTACCGCAAGTAGACTTGGAATGCGAAGAAATTTATAGTACATAGATAGTTAAGAAAACCGTTTGAATCTAATTTAGAATGTTTTATTTGTGCTTTCTATCGATAACAAGCTAATTTTAGCAGGTTGTAACATTGGCATTTAGTTTCTGAATGTTATCAAGACATTAAATATCACAATTAAACGACTGGAAGAAAATGTAAGCGGCAAAACGTAATAAATGTATTATTTAATCAAAACTGCTATACCGCAAGTTTAAAAAAATGTGCGGGATTCTTGTGGTATTTGGTGACTTACCTAGGCTTCCTGTTGTGGTGTAACATACTCACTTACCCAGGCGATAACAAAGTGGCTACCGTCTATCGACGCAGTAGCCATAAAATATGAAAAATTGCTGGGTTCTGGGGAGGCTAAAAATTCGCTGGGTAGGGGCAAAATTTCCACTGGGTCGGGTTTCGCTGGGCCTGTTACAGAGGGGTGTATTCGGTAATATCTAATTGCTAAATTCTTAAGATAAATTAATAAGTTAAATAAGTTTTAGCTTCACGTTTACATGAAAAGGCAAACTAACGGTAATCTTAAGTTTGTGATTTTTGTAGGAGCAACGTAAATTTGTTTTGCTAATGACATGATATTTTATGGTTGAAACCAAATAGAAAACGTTTTTGTTCCGCCGGAAACCAGAAAGCAACAAGGAGAATCAAAAGTCTTAATGAGACGACTCACAGGATACTCCGCACAAGTAGAACTACAATTCAGACCAAAACTTACATCCTCCACACACAAGTCGTTTAAAATTCCTGTCAAAAAGTGAGAGTGTTATCCCAGATTTCCTTCTGCTTTTCGCAGTTTGGCTTCAAATTTTCGAATGAATATGCATTAGTAATAGCAAACTATTAAACCAATTCCCTAAACAAATCAAAGAATCGAACTCAATATTGCTTAAACAGTAAAACGAGGGACAACCAGTTCTGTAATTACTAGTAAAAATTGCGGATCGAGACACTTTATATACAAACCAACCGCGCAAAGCAGGCTGGAGGATTTAAAACAATAACCATGGTTGCACAAAATTTTACGCAAATGAAAAGTCCCAGCTACAGCTCACTGCTACTCCTATGGAGTATCCGTCAGTCAAAAACAACGTTACAGAGGTGATCACGTGGTCATTTTACGTTTCGCGTTTGTCGTAAACTTGATGCTAAAACAACGTTACAGAGGTGATCACGTGGTCATTTTACGTTTCGCGTTTGTCGTAAACGTGATGCTAAAACACCGTAATAATAGACTAGTTAGCATAAGCTGGAAGCGCGCGATTTAAGTATGATCTTGCATGATTTACAGAATAGTCTAAAGTCCGTACAGTTCCTGGTATCCGGCGGAAGGCTATTAAAAAGCGTAGCAGCAGAATATCGAAAAGTTCCTGAGGTAAAAGGCGGAGTAACTAATGTAAATGCTAAACTATCTTCACGGTGCTGTAAGACAATTTCGTCACTACGCGCTGCCTGTAATTTACCTCATGTTCAGCCAAGTTGTCTTAAAGCTAAATCCTTTACGAGCCAAATGATCCATGGAGCCGGCACTTATCTCCGGTTTCTGTAGTGTTAAGCAGATGAGAGTCATTGACTCCCCCTGGATGGGACACTAATCCATCGCAGGTTAGCTCCCAGCAGACGCTGGTACTCATTTACCTA